>JAKEKT010000143.1:0-60182 GCA_021495925.1 Diplodia intermedia | reverse complement strand
GACACCATGAACCAGCGCGACAGCCCCGCGTCACTCGCTACCGCCATCTTCGTGGCTTCCTTGGTTTCTCACCCATCGACAAGCCACCACCATTTTTTATTTCCATCATATAATATTGCTTCTCCACCCCCACCAGAGCACGTGCGTGCGTGCGTGCGTGCGTACGTACGTGCCCTGGTCCTAGTAGTCCTGCCCTATCTGCCACCCTGTGCCCCCTCCCCTCCCCTCCCCGCCACAGAAAATAATGCCGACCAAGAAAAAAAGACGCCTAGTAAGTAGTAGCGGCGGGAACTAACAAGCGAGCAGATGCATCGAGATCCCCGCCGCCGCCGCCGCCGCCGCCGTCTGTGTTATAGTGCAAGATTTAAACCCGAGATAGACGAAAGGAACACGGAGCTTTTTCTGCCAACCTAACGTCGGCAACTTCGGATCGTTAGTGAGTACGACGGGCTCGGGCTCCGGTTGCTCGGACCCGGTGTCCGTCCCCCCGTCGGATATTGCCCTCTCTCGTGTGAGATTTTTCCCTCTTCTCGGTTGTTTGATGCGACAACCGATGTATATGCCGGCGCTAAGGAAACGGAAAGCGATCCGAAGAGGGAGAATGGTGGGTGGTGTCTCGCGTCGGCTTTTTGAGCGCGCGGCCGGAACGAAGTGCACTGCCTGCTTTGGGGTGGAGGCAGGAGGAGGACGGCGATTAGTGGGTTGCCTTGAATGAACTATCGAAGAGCTGGCCGGCCGCGGAAGAGAGGGTCGGAAAGACTCAGTAGTGGTAGTGGCGCTGCTTTCCTTTCTCTTTGCTCCGTCCGTCGAGAGCATTGCGTTGAAAGGGAAAAAAAGATCGGTAGAGACGACGAAAGCATTTGCAAAATCACGACTCCTACATGCGATATTCAACGTGCCCAAGCTTCCCTGGTGATTGTTGTGCCCGAGTAGTAATGGTGGTGGTGGTGAAAATAGTCGATGCTTTTTCCGTTCCTAGTCTATGCCTGAAAGCCATGATGATTTACACAAATTTATACATCGCAACCCGAGGCACATTAGTAACCACGCTTTTCTTCCTTTCGAGAGCGAGGACAATGCTCGTTCCCGCTACAGCAACCATGTCCTGCCTCGTTCAAATCTCCTCCATCTCCTCCGCAAACTCATCCACCTCGGGGAAATCGCCCACCTCGACCTTCTCGGGCCGAACGAAGACGCCGCAGTTGGGCTTGCACTCGAAGTACTTCGTGCCCTTGGCCGAGCCGTCGTTCTTGCCCGTCGGCTCGTCCAGCGTGATGCCGACCCAGGGGCCCGCCGGCGGGGGCAGCTCGGGAATGGGGCCGATGAAGGCGACGGTGCCGCGACGGCCGTCGGTGGCGGCGGGGAGAAGCTGGCAGCGGGAGCCGACGGTGATGCCTAAAGGTTTGTTCTGTTAGTGGGAAGCCTTTCTTCTGAATGAAGGGGGGAAATGGCCCGAGTGGAAAGTCTCTTTGATGGTGCATCGTTGAGCTGAAGGAGGAATAAGGGGGAAGTTGAGATTTGAGGAGTCTCGGATCTCCTGTCTTCTGCCAGGCCGCTCACTCAGCTGAGGCTGAGGCTCGCTTGTTGAGCGTGGCTGGTGTGCCGCCAAGCTGACAAATGTATACCAAGAGCAAGGATCCAAGTAATGCAGCCATGGAGGAAGTGGAAATTGGAAACAAGGTGCAGCTCTGGGGAAGAGAAGGTGAACAGATGGAATGATTGAACCCCCACACTGCTATCCTTCGACCCTTTCTTTTTCCCGTCGGCAATGTGCGGATGAACAGTGGCTTGAAAAAAAAAAGCAAAGGACAGGGCGAACGGGTAGAGGTGGAACATGACATGCGTACCTCTCTCCTCGACCTCGCGCTCAAGCGCCTTGACCTTTTGCTCCTCGATGGTTCCAGCGTTAGGGTCGAAGCGGCCAAGCTTCTGCTTCCTCTTCCAGGCCAGCACGCTGTCGTTGCGCGTCTCATACTCATCGGCAGGCATCACGTACTTCTCAACCGCAGAAACATCGGTGAAGTCAGTCCGGGCACCGGCCGGGCGCGTATCATCGACCTATCAGCCACGTCAGTAGGGTGCTCGGGAAGGTGTGACAAATGCTACGGATGAGAGATGAAGCGCCTCAACGGCGGTCCAGCGAAGGAGGTGATGCGCTGGCGCCTTGTCACTTCGATTGGCCATGGGCAGGTGATAAGTAGCGGTGGCGCTGCAGGTTGGACGTCTGGTCCGATCACGCCGCGAGCCGTAACAGCAGATGTACACAACGGCATAGGCTACATGGCAGCTGCGAGGCCCCCAGCGGGCAGGCAGTTCATGTGGACACAAGAGATGCCGTCCGGCTGGTTCTTCTGCATGGATGCGCGCAGCTTGCTCGGGCAAACTAACAGGCCATGTCCATGTGACGCATGACCAGGCGTTGACGCCGTGACACGGCGTAGTGGAAGAACAAGGCGGTGATCCAACTGCTCGCTGGGCGGTGGGGGAAGCGGCTCGGCTCCCAGGGTGTTGCCTGCGAACCCCAGCCAGCCGGAGCCCGGAAGAAGCAGTCTTGTGCAGAAGCAGTGACGGACCAGGGCGTTCAACCAGGGGCGTCCGCTTGGGGAACGCCCGCGTCAGTCAGCAATAGCGCCATCGCGTATGGAGTCGCTGCTGCTTCAGCCGGTACCTGCAGCGCAGAGCCAGCGAGACACGGATCTTCAGATCGACTGCTGTGCCTCCAGAGGCGACGGTCCGCGGCTACACAGAGGCAATAGGAGAGAGCGCCACGGGGGGCGGCGCAGCGAGGCGCGGGCATGTTGGAGTTCCAAACAAGCGGATACGAGAGCATGGCACCGACGGCATGGAAACAGCACTTACGTAGATCTCGGCGTACGGCTGCAGAGGAAAGTTTGACAGCAGGGTTGCGTCGTCGTCGGGCGCGTCGAGAGGCACGGGCGGCTGCGAGCCGATCCGCAGGGTGAGCTTCTGGCAGGAGGCCGGGATGCCGGTGACAGGCTCGAGGCGGGTCTTCAGGTGGGCAAGCGACCACGAGGGCGTGACGCGGCGCTCCGACGCCGTGTTGGGCGACGAGACGAGCAGCGGCACGTCATGGGCGGGCTGGAGCGACATGGTGGCTGGGGGCTCGAATCGCTGACCGGTGGGTCTGGCAGCGCTGAGGGGCGCGGAGGGGCGCTGAGGGGCGCCGACGGAGCTGTGCGTGGAGCGGTGGGTTGGACTCGCCGTGGTCGTCGGAAAGCGCGGTCGAGGCGGCCGTTGTTGCGGCTTTGTGTTCTAGCGGCGGTTCGCGGTTCGCGCTGGCGGCGGTGGTGGTGAGTCCGCGCAGGCCCCGGTCGGCAGGCAGCTGCTGGGAGCGCGCACCGGCAGGGCGGTAGCCAATGCGCAGCGATCTGCTGCAGCGACACACTGCCGCCTATTTCCAACCTCAGCGCAGCGCCGGCGCCGGCGGGAGCACCAGGCGCGCGCAGGCGAAGGCTTAGCGCGGCTGCGCAGCGCGCAGTTGATTGAGGCGGGCCAGATCGATCAATCTTGGGGCGTGAGGCGGTTCGGCCCTATCGCTGGGGAACCCAGCGCTTGGCGCATGATGGAGGTCGACCTCGCAGCACGCGGCTGCACCAGCCTCGCCCTCCAACCGCGGGGCGTGGGCCTCACCGCCATTGACCAGGCTGCGAGGCGCCGCGCGGGGCCGGCAGCATGCGTCACTTGGTTCAGCGGCCGTCGGATGACTTGCGCTGCGCATCGCGGTGATCTCGCGGGAATCATCTGGAGGCGTGGGTGCGCGCTGGAGCCACTGCTGCTGCAACTGCCGTGCGCAGGCTGGCAGCTAGCGGGTCTCCCGCAGTTAGCGAAGCCTGAACATTGGGCGTCAACCCAGCGCGCCGGATCTGCCCCATCACCACCACGCCCGCTGAAACCGGTTCTCTGCGTCACGCCACGCCCGCGGCAACGTGTGCCTGTGCCTGGCGGCTTCACGTGGAGTCGCACTGCGAGCGCCGTTGCGGCCGCGCGGTTTCACCGCTCCACGCCGATTTGACTTCGTATAGTGCACCCGCGCTGCGCAGATCTCCAGCCAGGTCACCAGCCGCCAGCCGCCAGCCTGCCCTACGCATCCCTGGAGCAGTTCACCGCCCAGCCGCCGTGACTGGCCGCCTCGACCAAGTCCAGCGTGCCCGCCGGCTCTGATAAACCGCCCGACACGTCATCAGCGCCGCGACTGAGCACCCTCGCCTCGGATCACGACCGCCACGGAGGGCCCCAGGGCGATCCTGGCTGAGGGCGCGCCGTGCCATCCTGCATGAACATCGTTGCCCAGCGCCATGCTAGGAAGGATCAAATTTTCCGCCCGCCTGGTCGCATCATGTTTTCTATTCTTCTGCGTATTTCCTGACCCACGCCCATCCCTGCCCCTGGCACTTCCCAAATAGCACATGACGGCCGGCGAGTAAGAGCGCAGAACCCCAATACAAAGACGTAGTTGGCTCTGCCCGCCGCGCTTCTCGGAGCTTTTCGAACCTCGTCACTCCATTGCCACTGCCTGCTGTCAAATCCTGCGCGTCAAGCTGAGCCACCCGCCGGCCCCATTTACACGCCAGACGCACCCCATCATCACTTTCACACCCGCCGCCCCCATCCCCCAACCCACACTGGCCCGCGATCCGTGCCTCTGAGCCCGCTCCCCTGCCGCCTGAGAAGCCTCCAAGTGTCCTCTTGCCTCCATATCGCTTCAGCTGTGCAACCCCAACACGCGCGCCATAAAGCCCACCACCATCTCACTGACTGGCCAAGCCGAGGCTCCATCACCACGCCCGCCCGCCCTGCAACCTTGCCATTGACGTCTTCGATTGCGGATGGACTGGCCTTCGACCCGAGGTCAGTCGTAGTAAACACCCTTCAATCTGGATATCGCCTCGCTGCTCGAGTCGCGGGACGCTCGCGACTCTGCGTCTCCCCGGACCCGCAAGAGCACGTCTTCGCAAGGCTCCGGCTCGGCCGTTGTCGGCGTCACGAATGCTGCCTTGCAACAACAGCAGCAGCAGTACCTTCCGCCCGCCTCGTACTCAACGCCCCGCTCCACCACGACACTTCCATCTCCATCGCCGCCGGGAGCGCCGCCGCCCCAATGGACCCCCGTCCAGCAGCTGCCCTCGTTCCGGCAGCGCGGTCTTCACCCCGATGAGTTCCAGCAGCAGCAGTCGCCTCCGGGCCCTAGCTACATCCACCAGAGCGGCTTCCGACCCATTTATTCGGGAGGCGTAGCATCAGCGCCGTCTCACAGCGGCACTCCCGGGCCGTACTTCCATGCGGTGCCTCCGTCGCAGCACGCTCCCCTGCATCCCGCAGCGTCTAGTCCTGTTTCATCTAACAAGCGCACGGCGTCGTCAGCGCTAGGGACGGGCAACGGCGATGCAGCGGGGAGCGCCAAGAAGGAGAAGAAGCTGAAGGGCAAGTGGACCGAGGAGGAGGAGAAGCTGCTGATCAAGCTGCGCAGCAGCGGCATGAAATGGGTCGACATCTCGCAGCAGAACCCGGGCCGCAGCGCGACCGCGTGCCGGCTGCGGTATCAGAACTACACGGAGAAGAAGGAGTGGGCCGAGGACGAAAAGGACATGCTAGCCCGCCTCTACCATCGGTACGCTATAGAACTTTCCCGCTGCGTGGGCGCTAACGTCGTGGCACCTAGGGGCAAGGTGAAACTGGCAAGCGACCCGCATGGGATCGTCGAACTAGCTTGGGCTTATTTGGGCCATCGTCCGGATGGACTGAAGCGCCTATATGACAGGTCTCTAGCGCTGCTTGGAGAAGCACTGCAGATTCTAGGGCGGGACCTGTCCACCACCACAAGCTAGACTCGACCGCATCTGGTGCTTGCCACACCATCTAGCCCAAGGCCACGACGTCTTCATGATTCGACTTGTTGAAATCACCGCTGCCCCTACCTTACCCTGGCTCTGCCTCGAAGTGCCACTTGCTGACGATCCCCCCGCTACAGATTCATGGAAGACATGTGGAAGCGCATCGCGGACGAAATGTGCCGACCATGGCGATCGTGCGAGCGCATGCACTGGCAGCTGGGCGAGGAGGAGATGCTCCGGCGCGCGAACGTGCAGTATCGCGGCGGCGGCCCCACGCCTCCGGGCGGCCATCCCGACGACCTCGAGAACGACGCCGGCTCGCCGCCCTCGACCGCCGGCCTCACCGACGACGACCAGACGGCCTCGCCCTCGTACCAACACTCGCACACGGCACAATCCCCCCACCAGCGCGCCCATCACTACCACCACCACGGCCCACACCCACAACAACCACAACATTCCCCATACGCGCTCCCCTCCTCCTCCCACTCCCACCACGCCCTCTCGCGCGAGCCCTCGCGCGAGCCCTCCCGCGAGCGGCAGCAACAGCAGTGGCCGCCCCCGCCCCTCCCCTCCATGATGCCCTCGTCGCTCCCCACGCGCCCCACCAGCGCCACCAGCACCATCGCCAGCGTCGGCCAGCCCATGTCGCCGCAGATGCCGCTGCCGGCAGGCATGCAGCAGCAGCAGCAGCTCCGCCACCACAATCCCGCCGTCGCCGCACCGCCAGTCCTCACCCTCCACCAGCCCCTCCCCACCGGCGGCTACCACCACACCCCCCTGCTCGGCACGCCGCTGCAGACACCCACGCCGCTCAGCTCGTCGGCGAGCGCCAGCGGCGGCGGCGCCAGCGCAGGAGGAATGCGTCCCGTGACGCCGTTGAGCCTTGCGGCGGCTGGCGGCGGCGGCGGCGGTGGTAGTAGCGACCACCTCGCGCAGCAGCAGCAGCAACAGCAGCAGCAGCAGCAGGGTCATCAGCAACCCAACCCTTCTGGCACCACGCCGCGCACCGTGCCGACGGTCGTGCACGGCGGACACGCCGGGCCGGGCAGGCTGGCGAGCCCGTTCGCCGGCGGCGGCAGCAGCAGCGAGAGACCGACGACGGCGGGCAGCATGACGGACCGGGAAGGCGATGTCGTTGGCGGGAAGGGCGGCGGCGGCAGGCATCGGCATCGTCATCACCACCATCACCATCATCATTATCCGCATCAATCGGCGGGGTTCGTGGCGGATATGGATGCCGTGCAGGTGAAGAAGGAGGCGCGGGTGGGCGATGACTGAGCTGGTGGGGGTTCTTGTTCTACAGGGTCGAGAAAGGGAAGGGAGAGAGATGGGTGAGAGTGGGCGGTTCTGGAGCGCTTGACTGTCTCTAGCAACCGCGCTCTCTGCCTCCCCCCTCCTCCCTCCCTTTCTCCCCTCTCGTACAACTTCTTCTTGTCTCTCTATTACACTACTACTGCATTGGATACTTCGGATTCGCAGCAGGGGGCTTAATAGTCTTTTTTTCTCATCATTCTTGAGCATCATGGGCATTAGCATGGCATCAGCATTGGCATGGGCATGGCATGGCTCGGCTTGGCTTGGCTTCGGCTCATTATTTTTTCTTTTCTACATCGTCCTCCGGCGAATTTTTGCTTTAGCTTTTACTTACTTGTTTTATTACCTCCATTTGTTTTGCCGGCGTGTCCCCTTTTTTTTTTTCTTTACCTCTTTACATCTTCTCCCTCCCCTCTTATTCTCTTTCCTTTCACTTACCGTCTCCGCCATGACTTCACGATGACGACGATGATGTTATGAGTTACGACTTTTTTTTTGTTCTCTTCTTCTGGTTGCAAGCTATTCTTAGTTTCGTTTGTCCTGTTTTTTTGCTCGTTCTGCACAGCGTGGACGCGTTCGCGGCATATCAACGGCGGGGGGAGAACTACTCGGAAGACAGGGGGGGGAGTGGGTGGGGTTTGTGGGTAATAGGTGGCTTCATTCTTCATCAACAATTCGCGCAGCGAGAAACGGAGGAGGCGGAGAAGGCGGAGGAGGAGGAGGAGGAGGATTTGTAATCGGTACGGAATTAGTGGTGGCTGGCGGCGGTGGTGGTGGTGGGGGCGGAAAGTCGACAGACGATAAGAAAAGACCCCAAAAAAAAAACACCCCCCCACACCGAGATCGCAAAGAACAGATGATACTTGGGCGTGAGAGGAGTATAGAGGAGTTGTATGTTGCTGGAGCAGGGAGGCAGAATGGAAGGAAGAGGAGGGGAACAAGGCAAAGCACGACGACCGTTACTATCCATCGCATTCCCGGGCATCGCACTCTGTGGGCAAGTAACGCATGACACATTCTACTTGGCGGCTGTCTCCAACAACTTGTCTCTTTATCTACCTCTCTCGCATACATCTTTTTCGCGTGGGGTTCCATCTTCACCTTATCTTTTTGAGTTCCTAGTACTCGGCTTTTGACATATTCATTTTCTCCCGATGCATAACGGCCATCTGCTTGTTCGTCTCTTCTCAACTATCCTTTCCTCCTTCTTCTCCCGCGCATGGATGCTCTCTCCTCCTCATCTACCAGTCACTTCCATGACATACATATACGTGCAGAGCGGGCGAAAGGGCGACGGCGGCGGCGGCGGCGGCGGCAATCTAGATTACACATACAACGTGGCGCGCGAGAAAGTCAAATGAATTGATGAAACGAAAACGAAACGAAACGAAACGAATGCAACGGCTACGGTAACGATCTTCTATTGTTCTTTCCGCGCGCGTCCTTTCTTAGAACGAACGAATATATAGAATCCGGGATCGGTTCCAGAAACAACAGGCAATGGATAGAAGAGTCTTTTTCCTCCAATAATCTCTAGAGCAACCATTGCATTTCCAAGAGAGCGAAAAAAAAAACACGTCCTCTTATCCTCTCTTCCAAGAGAGAGAAAAGAAATTCTGTCTCATCATCATCACTCTCTTGCATTTTCAATCTTGCAGTAGTGAGCCAGCCAGCCAGCCCCAACCCCTCCCACCCTCCCTCCCCAAACACACCCTTCAGAACGGTCCGAAAAAGGGGGGTGAAGGGGGGTGGGTGCCAGGGGGAGGGAGGAGGGGGAGGCAAATGTACAGTACATACATACAACCAACCAAAACGCCCAACCACACCAGCAACCACCCACCTCCACGCGCACGCCAAACTACGCCCACCAACCACCCCGCTAGCCCAAAAGCCAAAAAGCCAAAAAAGACAAACAAACACCAACAACACCGCTATTCAAAGAAAAGCAACGACAACAAGTAGGAGGAGGCAGCAGCACCCAAGTAGACAGGGGGGTCAAAAAAAAAAAGGAAACAATGAACTGAAGCCCTCGATTTCTCCAACGAACAACCAACAACACCAACAACAGCAACGACAGCCCCCCCTTCCCCCGCCCACCCACCCTTACCCTTAATACCCAAAACCGCCGGGAGAACCGATGGGAGCTCTCGACTTCTTTTCCTTCTCCGTCCCGTCCCGTACCGTCTCACCTCCACACAACATCCATCATCCCCAAGGGGTGGAGGAGGACGGGGGAAAAAAGGAGAAGAAAGAAACAAAAACCCCACCACCACCACCACCACCAACTCATCGATCAGCCAGCCGGCGACTCGCCCTCGCGAACCTCGCAGCCCTGCGCGAAGAAGACCCGGGCGTCGGTTTCGTGGTCGTTTGAGATGCTGTAGAAGTTGCCTTTTCGTCGTCGAGAGACAGAAACATGTATGTCAGCTTTCAGCTTTCAATTGCACACACACACACAGACGCATCATTGCAGAAGATGAAGAGAAAAAAAAGACAAGCGTCGAAAGCAAATGCGGGGAGAGAAGGAGAAAAAAAAAGGGCGACTAAAAAAAAAAACAAGCACACGACACGAGACATTGTCATCCGACAGACGGACAGGCAGGCAGGCAGGCAGGCAGGCAGGCAGACAGACAGCAGCGCAGCGAACCAGCAGCGCGCACCCTTGAGAGAGGGAGAGAGGAGAGGATGATGCCATGCAATGCCATGCCATGCCAGCGTACCCTCTCCACTCCACTCCATCCCACTCCGATCAAACGTCCAAACCAGCCGGCATCGTCGTCATCATGGTCCCAAGAAACAGCAGCAGCAGCAGCACAAACGAAACCAACCCGCAATCCAAAACCAAGTCCAGCGCATGAACACATGCAGTAGCCAGAAGAAGAAGACAGACAGACGGATCCGCGTTGCGCTGTACTGTGCCATGCCGTTACGCTTGCTGACCGCCAGAAGAGAAAAAAAAAAACGCAACGTCAGAGCTAGCTGCTGCTGCAGGGCTGGGCCGGGCCGGGGTTGGTTCAAGGTTTTGCGGCGGCGGCGAGAAAAAGGTTCGAAAAGCGATGATGAACGAACAGGTGGTCGTGTCCGTTGCGAATCAAACAACTCGCGGCGGTCCTGCAGGGCGGGCGGGCGCTGCGTGAGATGCGTTGCTTGCGTCGCTTCCTGTGTCGTTGTCGTTGTCGTTGTCGTTGTCGTGTCGTGTCGCGTCGCGCGTCTCGGGCGCCTACGCCGTCTCCTGGCTGGTTGGCGGTTACCGCTACCGCTACCGCTGCTGACGTGCGTCTGTCTGTCTGCCTGCCTCTTCCACCGTCTGCAGACGCCGCCGCCGGTTATCGTTTCTTTTTTTTTTTTCCCCACAACGGCGGTTTGACGACGATGAGGCACAGAAACGCCTGTCAACCAGCCAGACAGCCAGCCAGCCAGCCAGCCAGCCTCCCCCATGAATACCGGCTGCTCCAGCCCAGCCCAGCCCAGCAAGCCACTAAGCCCGAACCGGCCGCCGCCACCCTTCAGCAAAGAGAGAGAGCAAAAAAAAAAATATGACAGATACGCTGCATTGCAGTGGCGGTCCGTCGGCTCTCTGCCGATTGGGCGACGGCCGGGGGGGATCGTGCAGTTTGCATGCGGCGCGGCCTTCCCCCCCCCTGTGTGTTACACGGAGGAGGAGCGTGATGGCGGGCGGGTTGGCGGGCGGCCGGCAAGCCCAGCGAAAAAGCGAGCGAGCGGCGGCGGCGGGCCTCGAAGGGCGGCGGCGGCGGCGGTTGCAAATGAGCGGTGGGTGAATTAAGGTTCGATGACCCGTCGTCGTCGTCGTCGTCGTCGCCGTCGTCATGCGTGTGTGTGACCGGGGGTTGAAATAAGGAACAACAGCGATCTCCCGAACGAATGCGGGTGGGCCGGGGTGTTGCCTCCGACTGGGGGGGGGACTGCTGTGCCTCATTGTTTTGCCGGCCGCGAAGCGAAGATCCGGTTGCGTCGTCGTACATGGTGCAAACGCCCTGGGCCGGGCTGGGCGCCACAATAACGCATCCGCCATGCACCGTCGCTGGCGCTGCGGTGCGACGGGGGCCAAGCCCGCGCTGGGCCGGCAGTTGCAGCGGTGCGTTGCGACCATGGCCCATCTGCACCCGCCGCCGTGTAACGAACGCTCCGTCGGATGCAACAACGTGTCTGTCCGGCGCCAGACCCGCCCGCCAGGGACGAGCATAAAGTGACCGCCCGTCGCACATACGTGGTCTTGCACACCGACTTACCAATTTGCATTCGCCGCGCCAGTCTGCCTGGACCCGCGCCGCAAAGCAGGGCTGCATGAACAACGCAGCGCAAGCCAATGACCAAGGAAACGAAACAATGTGACCAGACGAGACGGAACTTTACTCACCTCTTGGCACCATCCACACCCCACCCTTGCTGATGCTGAACTCGTTGTCCCCCACCGTGACACTGACCTTGCCCGACAGCAGGCAGAACGCCATGTACATGCGGCGAGAGTTCTTCGACCGCTTGGCTCCGTGCGGCGGAATGTCGACGACGCCCGCCCCAAAGTACGGGATCCCGAGCACCTTTGAATATCGGAAGTTTGCCCCGGCCACTTCTCTCGTTTCGAGCGCGGCCGCAGAGTAGGCAATGTCTGTATGTCGTGTTAGGCCACGTAATCCAAATACACCCGTTGGTCCACGCTGCAGCGTCACACAGCAACCTCGGGGTTTTACCTTCGTTCCGCCCTCCCTCGTTGACCACGGTGCGTGCTTTCTCGTCCCAGCCGTTGACCCAGCCCTGCACCACGCCCGGGTCCACCTCCCACTCCTCAAGCTCCATTCCTGGCTCCTCGTCCATTGCGCTCTCTGACCGCTTGCCAGCTCGCTTGCGTCCTTTTGCGCGGGCCGCGGGCCGTTTTGTTTCCTCGACGTCCTCGGCACGAATGATTTCCTTCTTGGTTCCGTCGTGGCCGTACTCGATTCTCTCGTTGCGCCAGTACTCCACCGGCTTAGCCGAAATCCTGCCTGACCGCGTAGTTCTTGCTCCCACATCGTCAAACGGCGTTCCCTGTCGAAGAATTTGTAGACTCCGTGCCTGACTTGGTTGACGTGACCGACCCCGCTCGGGCTGAGAGCTCGGCTGAGATGGGAGCGGCGGAGGGGGCATGTCCTCTTTCTGCTTGCCCTTGGCCCTGCTCTTTGCGTTATCTTTATTCGACGTTATTCTCGCATTTGGGTCGCGCTGTGACGGCGGAGGCTTCTTGGGTGCTGCTGTTTTCTTGGCCTTCTTCGCCGGACGCTCGGGGAGCTGCACTGGGTCCTGAGGCTCGTCCACATGTATGTCAACCTTGGATCCTGACTTGGGCCGTCCCCGTTTCTTCTTTGCTGGGGGCAATTCCGGCTCAGGTGTAGGTTCAGGTTCTTCCTCAAATTCTGGCTCCAGTTCCGGCTCCAGTACCGGCTCCGGCTCCTCCTCTTCCTCTTCCTCCTCGATCTTCTCTTCCGGTTCTTCTTCAGCCTCATTCTGACTGGCCTGCTCCATTGAGAGCTCTTCTATCGACTGATCAACGTCCATTGCGCTTTCATCCGTGACGCGTCTCTTCGAGGCCAGCCGTGGTTGTGCGGCTGTCCGCGACCTCGCAGGCACCGCCGCGCTGGATGACTTTGCAGACACCAAGCCCTGGTTCTTCTTCGGCCGTCCTGCTTTCTTCTTTGGCGCCGACGCGGGCGATTCCTTGTGCTCCAAACTCTTCCTCGCCGGGCCACGAAATTTGGTGAGCTGCGGCCTCGGCTGCGGTTCCTCCGGTATCTCCATTGAATCCTCAACGGACTCATCCGGCTCGGTATCACCGCCGGTCTCCTCCAGAAGCATTGGCAGTGTGTCGTCTTCTCCGCCGGTTGGCAGAGGGCTGTCCTCGCCAACGCCATTGATCGCGACTTCGCTCTCTTCCAGCACCGTCTCATCCTCCACAACACTCTCGTCGTGCGTGCGCTTCTTGCCGCGCGCCGGCGAAACTGGCAGGTCGAAGACGTGCGGGCGGGGCTGCCCTCGATTTCTACTCCCGCTTCCGGTGACCTTCGCGTTGTCCTCGTCAATGGCGCCAAAGTCCAATCGTCTTGCGACTGCAGGGTGGGATACTGCGCGATCGGCAGCGCCGGATGCTCTGCGCATGCCCGATGGTGGGCCCATGGATTGTCGGCGTGGGGAGGAGCCAAGCGCGGTCTTGATGGGCGAGCGGCCCATGGGCGGGGGGAACATGGAGGATCGGCCGGGACGAATGGACTTGCGGGCGGTGAGGGCATCGGCGGGCTCGGGCATGGAACCTGTGGGGCGCAGTGTTGTCTTAGTAGCTTCTTCTTCTTCTGCTTCGTCGCTGGCCAGCAGCTCGTCGACGAGATTGTAGTATGGCTGGTCACTGTGTTCGAATATCTGGCGGGGCATACTTTGCTGGACGTCCATGTCGGAGGAGGTCAGGGTCTTGTCGGCTTGTGGGCGGGCATTGTTGCGCTTCGGGGGGGACTTCTCGGGCGACGAGAAGATGCCGTCGATGGGCTCCATGCCATGTTCATCGCGAACGCCGGTGTCCTTGAGCGTGATGCCCGTTTTCCTGCAGCCTGTGAGCATGCGCAGCCATGGGCGGGGCGTTTGCCGGGCGTGCGCACCTTCCTTGGACTCCGACATTGAAGAACTGGTTATCGCGCGTCTTCGAGGCGGCGGGCGCCATGGCGGCGCTGGTAGATGGGATCGTGCGGCGGCGCGGGAGAGATGTCGGGTGGTGGGGCGGACGGATTAGTGGTTGGCGAGCGCGTTCGTGGTCGCGGCGACGCGTGGGGAGCGAGCTTTGGCGGTTTGACGTGTTGCGCCGTGAGGAGCGAATGTTTACCTTCGCGTTGTCCCGTCCCCCCGTCCCCCAGCTTAGCGTTGGCCCGAGCGCTGCGGCGACCACCCCACCACCCTTGCCCTCACTGCCACTACAAACCTCACTTCATCCAGCAATCTTTTACGGTGAGGCTGACCACCAAATCTACCAAACTCGATTATTCGACCTTCTAATCCATTTCCGTTCCATCTACCCTTGCGCCGTCTGTGCGTCCGCTCTCACTTCACCTCTCAAAAATCAAGGGTTTGAATATCTTGGATGTCAAGGTGAGGCTGCGCACACGATTTCGCGGGGCAAGCGTCTCTTGCGCTTGGTGCTTGCTTGGTTGCGGGGTGACGGGTCGAGGCGAGGTCAAGCAGCGGAAGCATCCTGACAGCGTGCGACGGCTGGTGGGCCGCGCGGGGACCAGGGCGAGGCGAAACTGCTCGGCTCTTGTCTCGCTCACGTACTGATGGCGGGGAGGCTCGATCGCCGAGTCGTCTTCATGGAGGTTGAACGGTGCGTACGAGCACACGCCCGCCCCGCCGTCAGCTGGCGGAGACGGCTACGGCAAGCTCAAGGCTGGAGGACCTGCGCACCTGGGCCCGGTAACGCTCTCGCGGAAAGCGCAACAAGCGTTCATCGTCCGGACAAAGCGGTAAAGAGCGCGGGTAGTCGCTATACCCAAGCTTACAACTGGCGTCGAGGCATCGCTGAGGTGGCCGCGCTCAATGTCAGTCACCGGCAAAATGGACACAGATCGGACAAGGAGGAGCCTTCGAGGAAGCATTAATCCGGCTCTGAGCGAGGCTCGACTGATCCCTTGAGACTTTAGACCAGACTGTGAAGCCATTGGCGTCAGCATGAGCGGCAGCGATGAGGTCGCCGCCGTGGTAGGTTGAAGTGACGGCGTCACGACAGCGCCTGGAGCGCGTGCCATCGCGAGCAGCAGGAAATGGAGTCCGGATTGCCCGGTGATGCTTGCTATACTGCTATGCCAGTTTTCATAGAGCCTTAATTCATCTACACGGAAGAGCCTTGGGCTTCCGCCATGTCCTGGGCCGCGCGATATCCGCTGTGCAGTGCCCTCAAGCTTCCTCCCAGGCCTGATCCCGAGCCTCGATCGGCGAAAAGGCTTCAGAAGCCCCGACATTTGGCCCGTTTGCTCTGGATAAGTCAGCACAATGAGGCCTTTTTCCGAGCACGGTCCAGCCGTTGTGATTGTCTTTCCACCCGGGGGGCGGGGCTGGGTGGCCCGTGCCTGGGATGTTCTCCAGGAGGGCTACCAACACCCCATGGGGCTACCCATACCATCAGCACCCAATGCGTCTTGGCCAGTGGCCCAACCCAAGCATGATATGGGTACCAATGGATCCGCCGGGTCGAGTTTGTATATGCCTGACATTTTCGCGGGTTGTGTTGACCATTTCCCCCTGCAACACCACAGCGCCATGTCTTCAGCGCCGTACCTCGAATAAGTCAACACCACGGAGAACACACCTGGGATACAATTCGCTTAAATTCGGCGGCCGGACCTTCGCCAGCCGGTGTTTCAGGTCTTCACAAATGCTTCTTGTCCCTGAGCCAGCCTCTCTTCCTTTTCCTCTTCGGCCACCGATCTCAAGCACTCGACGACTTTCTGGAGATCCCGGCCCTCGAACTCTCACTCTCACCACACCTCACTCACCCAATCGGGGCATTTCCAAATCCGGCAAACAGCCATCACCACCACCAACCTCAACCTCAACCTCACCTCAACCTCACCTCCGCCACCATGCCATACCAACTCCAGGTCACCATCAACGGCCAAGTCCACGTCCTGCCCGCGAGTGTCCTCACCGAGGAGGGCACTCAGGCAGTCATCAACATGATGGCCGCCCAGTCGCCGCCGCAGAACCGGCACCGGCACCAGCAGCTGCTGCACTCCGAGCAGCACCTCGCACCCAGTGGGCCCGAGGCCGCGACGAACGACCTCGCCTGGTTCACCGCCGCAGAACTGGCCGGCATGGCCAACGGCGTCTTCCCGCAGCCGGAAGACGACCGGCAGCAGCAGGAGCGGCACCAGAACCAGCACCACCAGCCTGCCGCCATCGCCGCCCTGCCACCACCGCCTCACCTCACCACCACGACCACCACCACACCCCCACCCCCTCCCCGCCGCAGCAGAAACAGCAACACCACCAACACGCCCCCACACTTCCCCGGCTACCGATGGGTAGCCCAATCCATCGCGCTGCAATCAGCCCGAGCGACGGGCCAGCCGGCGGTGCAGCTGGGCACCATCTACAGCGCCATGGGGGCCATGTGGCCGGACCACTTCTCAACCTCTTCTGCTTCTTCGTCGTGGAAGAGCGGGGTGAGGCACGCCGTGCTGAAGCACTTCAAGCGGGTGGACGGCGGCGTCGTTGGAGGGGTCTGGTATCAGCCGGATCCGGAGAATATGATGACGGCGGAGGAGGCGAGGAGGGTTGTTGGGGGGAGGGGGAGGGTGAGGGGGAGGACGGGCGGGAGGGTGTGAGGGGAGGGGATGGGAGGGGCCGAGGGTGCGGTTTTTTTCCTTTCTCTTTTTCTTCTCTTTGGCTTGGGTGCGTGCCGTTTCGGCGGGTTGGGCTTCCTGCGGTGGTGGTGGTAGTGTTTTTTGGTGTGCTTTGGTTTTTGGCTTGTTGGCTTTTTCGTGGCTTCGGCCCTGCGGGTGCCTTTTGGTTCGTGGCTTCGGGAACGGTGATCCTTTGATTGTTCCTGTTCTCCCTTTTTTCTTGTTTCTGCTCTCTTTGAATCATCCTCGGACTGGGTGGGATAGGTCCGTCGGCGGCGGTCTTTTTTTCTTTTTTTTCTTGCTGATACCCCGACTGCTTTAAGCAGCACAATGCATTGATTTCATGCGTCCGGAAAACACCTCTATGCTTGTCAACGTGGTGACCTTGGCTGAGGATGCTAAGACATCAATTCAAAAGTGACGTGCAGCAAGCATGACGCCGCTTCCTCTCAACAGATCCCTCGACGGTTGCGCCTGGTCCATATCATACCAGCTTTATACCAAAGGGATAGCAAACCAACGATTTGGTGGGAACCATCATGACCAGTAAAGACGCCAAAGCGACCGGCTACCACCCCGCAACCACACCCTCTGCTTGAAGGCCAAGCCAACTCAGATGCTCCAGCGTTTATGAGCAAAATCGAACGGCGCCGCGCCCTACCCTTCCAACCCATCCAATCCTTCCCCTAATGGAACGCGAAGACGGGGACGGACGTAGACCACGTCTCGAACGATCACTATTTCCAGCCCGGCTGGACGCATGACCGCGTCCAGGCAGACGACTCATCAGGCTTGATATGCAGTGGAATATTCGATTTTGGAGCTTCTTCCCAAACAAAGCATCGACCTCCCGTGTCATTTGGACGGCGTTATAAAAGCCATGCCACCGTCCTTCTTCTTCAGCGAGTAAGACGACAACACAGCCCTTGGGTGAGAGCTTCAAGCTCGCCGGGAAAAGCACACATTGTACTTTCGGAAGAGCGGGAGTGCTCCACTGGTGCGCGAATGGGGGCACGCCAAGAACAGGCATCGACTTGGACAATGTAAACATGAAGTACGGAATGATCTGCCTCTTCATTGCCTCTACACAACAAACTCAGCACGAACAAGCAACCATGCCCAAACCCTCGGTAAGTCCGTACCCGCTCTGCGCGCAAGGAGGTTTTCGATCGGCCAACAGCCAGCGCACCAAAGTAAGCATACCTGGAGGAGAGCTACAAGTAGCTCCCGGGAGAAGGTGGACAGGCAGTTTCCGGAGAACGCGCACTGTAAAGTACACAAACAAGCTGAAGCCCGGACGGCGACACGGCGACTGCTTGGAGCTCATGCCGGAGTAGAGGGCTGCATTGTTCTCGTCAGTGGCCTTGTACTAGTGAAGGACCAGCTTCCAGGCATAGGGAAAGAGATGGAGGTGAGAGCAATGGGCTCGGCAACTCGAACAAGTGCTGCGGAGGGTTAGCGCGGGAGAGACGAGACGGGAAAGGCGGGATGTAAACAGCAGTGCCGCAGCCAAGGAAGAGGTAAACCTTTTATATGTATATATGCGCTGTGCGAGTGAGAAGAGAAGAATGCAAGAAACAACAGAAATAGTAGCTGCTCTACACCTTCTATAAAAGGAAAGTGGGGGTTGGCGGGGTAAAGAAAAAAAAAACCGTCGAGATCCAATCCAGATTGATTGCCAACTATTCGCATTGGCGCTTTCTCCGCAGTGATGGAAGAAACAGAAAACGATTAGAACACAAGGACTTGTCTTTCCCGTCTGCACATTTCCTGTTAGGCTCACATACATACTTTGCTGCCATCATTTTCCGTTGCAGCCGCGGGGTGCCTGAGCATGCAAGCATGTAGTTCGCTGTCGATGCATCCAGAAAAAGACGAACAGACGTAGCTCAACCCCCACCAAGACGCACGACGACGACGACAACAACGACGACGACGAAGCCGATAGAACAGGAAAGAACGGGAACCAACAACGCAGCCACTCACCACTCCATCCGCAACCAGCAAATCAAAAAGACGAGGCTCGCAAAAACCAAACCAGGCAACCAGCAGCAGCAGCAGCAGCAGCAGTCATCATCCAGGCCACCCACCCACCAGCCAGCCAGCCAGCCACCTACCAACCTACATCCATACCCACTTTATTTACATACACCAGCAAGGTGCAGCATCATGCATCATGCACCAACAACGTCACCCCACACCCACCCCCGCGCGCGCCCCGACCGGACCGGACCCCACAATAAATCGCACACACACCCGCGTCCCCAAAACCGGCGCAATCACACGACCCTACCCTAACCAGCCAAAGGGGAGGGAGGGGTAGGTAGGTAGGGTAACGCCTTGTATCGACGAAGAAACCCTCCACCCCTTGATGGTGTATAAAACCGTACAAATAACGCAAAACAAATACGTCACCGCGCGCGCATCCTAGGTAAATTCCGATTGCCAGTGTTAACCTTTTACCCCGCGTCGACCCGAGAGACGAAAGGGAGATCGCGATTATTTCCATGTGTCCGGGTCGCCCCGGAGCAAAGGGTACCCAAGTACCTAGGTAGGTAGCGGGGCGACCTCGGCTGAAGGGCGGAAATGCTCATCAGGAACGGCCATCGGAGGAAAGCACGACGAAGCCGAACGCCCGAGGTAGATGATGGATGGCATACCTAGGGCATGTAGGAAAGAAGGGCAAACGTGATGATCGTCAAAAATGGGGATGGCGGTTAAGTAAAAAAAAAATTACAAGCGTCCGTGTCCGTCGTCCGTCGTCCGTGTTTGCGTGGAGGATTAAAAAAAATCAAGTATGCGCTCGCTCTGTTGTCTATAATATTGGGTGTAGGGCAGGGCTCTCTCTCACTACCAAACTCTCAACCACCAAGCCAGTCGGGTAAAAGGCAGAAAAAGCATCGGAAATAACAAAATCAAAAGCAGCATACGCAAAGATGCACGCCCCGCAACTTTCTATATGAGAGCACGCAAAGAAAAAAACATTAGCAATAAAAAGACGACGACGACGACGAAGAAGAAGAAGAAGAAGCAGAGCAATAAGGGCCAGCTAATCCCAACCCCAACGCCTCCCTCTCCGTGAATATGCAGTCCGCCCTCCCCCCGTCCTTCCATTCCTCTCCTGTCTCTCTCTACCGGCCCCTTCCCCGTTTCCATGCTAAAAACCTGACTTCCTTCCCATGATGATACTTCAACCCACTCTACCTACTCTCCCCTCGTCCTCTTTCCGGGACTGACGCTCCCGCTCCCCGCCCTCCTCGTCGGCGTAATGGTGAAGTTCCCCAGCGGCGGTCCGCGCGGATGAGCGCCATGGCCTGACGGACTTCTGATCATAGGCGTGCTTCGCGGGTCCACAGCCGGCGCGGGCAGGCTGGTGTGCCTGATGCTTCTTCCACCACCACGACTACCATTTCCATCTGTCATGCTGTTGCTGCCGGCCGCGCTGGTGGGCCCGCTGCTATTGCTGGTCGGTCCGCTGGTGCCGTTGCTATCGTAGATGGTGCTGTTGTGCAAGAAGGCCGCGCTGTTGGATTGGTGGCGCTTGGCCGGGTTCTGCGCTTCTTCGGCCGCGCGCAGCTTGGCCGCTTCGGCCTGCTCCTCGCGCCACTCTTCCGTCAGCTGCAGCATGATGTCCGTAACCTCGTCGCGGTGCTCTTCGAGCATGTTGGAGAGGTCATCATGCGGTGAGCGGACGACGTAACCGTATTTCTTGCGAAGCTTGCGTTGGCGGGCGGGGTCCCAGGCGGCATGGTTCTGGGCAACGTAGATGTGGGAGCTCTAAAGAAATAAGTCAGATCTTCTGGTCATGCAAGGCTTGTATGTGGGAACCTTACATTGTAATACCAGTCGCCGATATAGTCGTCCGTAAGCTTCTTGATAGATTGCAGACTGTTCTCCGCGATGAAAGCGAACGTGTGATCCGTCTCCTTTGTACAGTCGTCTGTACACGATTAGTGTCCATAATGCACACCGAGTACCAATGTTTGCTCACCATTCTCGCCCAGGAGATCTAGAATACCACCATATGCTGCACCGACGCCCATGAAGAATTTGTGTGTGTTTTCGCCCAGTCTGGCTTTGTTAGTCTAGATCAAATTGATCCCTGGGGAACTTACGAGATGTAGTTTTCCCATAGGTACGTTGCCAGCTCGCGCGTAAGGAAACCACGTAAATCATCGGGATCCGCGTCTGCAAATTCCGGTACGCCCTAAGAGAACGTGAGCTGTCGCGTGTCAATCACAATCCGGGGTTTCGGCTGCTTACGTTCGGGTCGGTAATGTGCTCCGGGATGTTGACATCAATAACGCCAAATCCGTTCTTCACCGCCCACTCCACGTACGTCTTCGTGACATCGGTCTGAATCAGGCATGTCAGTTGGAACCAAGCCAGCCGGGATTGGGGAAACGTACGACGAAAATGTTGTGCAGACTGATTTTCGTGCTCCGAGGATCAGGGAGAGCCGTGGTCTCGGGTGGCTCGTGGAATATGACTAGTAGAGGGCGCTCTTCGGCAAAATTATGCCTTTTCAGAATCAGCGCTGTAGCGAGACGATTAAGTGCGGCGATAGAACCACCCAATGAAAGACTTACGTTGCCAAAACCTGCTTTTCGAAGCTCTTCGAAATCTTGTCCCGCAGAATGAACAGCTCCGTCATCCTGTACTCATTCCAGAAATCGGTAGCATCGGCTTGCCTCACAATGTCGTGTATCCTCCTTGCGTGCAGGGTATTTGCTATCGCCCCACTGTGTTGCTTCGGGTACATGCATTTCCAGTATCTGGACTGATGTCTCTTGACAAGCTCCACAGTGCTCAGGCCTAGAGGTGACGGCTCAATCCCCTCTCCCAGGCGGTCTGGTGGCTCTCCCATCAGAGTTCTTGTGACGGCGACCGCGGACTTGGCGATCGACTGAAGATTGTAGCCGCCTTCTAAGCAGACGACTGCCTTACCATTTGCCAATGACATGAGCATATGCGTCATGTGTGCGTAGCAGGGCGGAGTGACGAAGCACTTTCCGAGACGGTCACCGTCTGCAGCATCGAATCCGGATGCTACGATGACGAGGTCTGGGTCAAACTCTTGCGCTATGGGCATGACAACTTGTTGAAAGGCGTACATGTAATCGCCGTCTCCCATGCCTTGCGAGCTCCAAGGGATATTGACGTTCTTGCCCTCTCCCGGGCCTTCACCGCAGTGCGTATGATCGCCGTAGTTGTTGCTCGGATAGAAGGTTCCGTTCATATGGACGTGAATGGAGATGTAAAGGACGTTGGGATCATTATAGAACGCTCTTTGTACACCGTTGCCGTGGTGAACATCCCAATCAAGGATCAAAATTTTGCGGCATTTGTCGGGGAAGTCTTGCTGGCAGACTCTGGCGGCAACGCTAACGTTGTTGAAGAAGCAGAAGCCCCCAGGCGCGTTATGCTCAGCATGGTGACCTGGCGGCCGAATGACTGCAATTGCATTCCTCACGTGACCTGCCACTACTGCACGAGCGGCTTCAATGGCTCCGCCAGCTGATAAGCTTGCACAAGAGAAGGTCGCCGGATGGAGGTATACAGAATCCATTTCCGCTGCCATATCGTTGAGCGTGTCTTGTTCTTCGTCTTGGTGGAGAGGTTAGTTGGGAATCTGGCTGGGAAGACACAACTCTCGACTTACCCTGATACGCTCTTACCTGTAAATAGTGGTCGCGGGTGTGGACCAAGCAAACTTCCTCTTCGGTTGCCGGTCTTGCGTTGATCCTCCAAAGAGAGAAGTCGGGTTCGGTGACGTGATGCGATGGTGTCTCTACAAGGCCAGCCTCTGCAAGCTCGTTGAATATCTCCATGATCCTCCTGGGATCTTCAGGATGGATGTCGTCCTCACTGAGCATTGCATCAAGCGGCTCAGTGTGGAACCTCATCCGCACATCGTACACGAGACCGGAGCGTGATGAGCTGTACGGTAAGGTCTCGGATTTTGGCTTGGGAGCATTGATAACCACCATGGCCCTTTGGGGGTACCGGGCGGTAGTGACGTCGTCGGAGCTGTCGTCCGATTCGGACTCATTCATGGGCTCGCCAGCGGGCTCGGTGAATGGACCAAGCGGCGGATCATGGGGTGAAGGAGGTAGCTGAGTCCCATCTTTCAACGGCAGCGTGGCGCCAAAGATGAGGGAAGGATTCACCGTCTCATCCGTGCCATTGGGCGGCTGGTTCGGCTGCAGAGGTGGACCGTCGTTGGCGACATAGATGTCGTGATCGAGGTCCATGGTGAGGGCGGGATTACGATGCAGAGACGAAGTCGGTCATCGGGACATGTTTGGGCAGTTACGCTTCACTTGTGGGGGGTTAGCCGTCTGATTCTGATGGGCACCGATCATCCGACCGAGAGAATTCCGAGCAAGGAGCAGTGGTAGCAGAGCGGGTGCTGGCAGGGGTGGTGACGGGAAGCAGAACTGAAATGTACTCACGGTAGTTTCCAAATAGTGCGCCGATGTACGACAAGGGAACGGAGGGTTGAAAGAGAGCTCGGAGGGGAAGGGGTGGTGAGAGCGTGACCGGGCAAAGAAAAGCAGAAGCAAACACAGGCGGCAGAGTGCACGGCAAAGGTGTCTGGGGAGTGGCAGGCGGTCAGCGGATGTTTGTGGTGCAAACGGGCCCGACGCAATGACATGGAAATGGAAGCTGCGAGGGAGCGACCACTCAAGCGACAGACGGGAGAGAGGTTGCGCACGCGGTTGGCACGCAAAACTGGCGGAGAAGCTCACGCGGGCCATCTCACCTTCGACTGATGGAGCGCCAGAAGTGCCGAGTCGTCAGCAGTGAGTTTTGGGCGTGGGTGGTGCGACTTGGAGATGGGTCGGGGATGTAGGTGTTGCTTAGCTTAAGGTCGCCAGGTGCGTGAGCTTGGGCCCGTCGGTTGAACCACGGCCGCATCCACCCTCGCCATTGGCTGTCGCGCTCTTTGTGCCTACCTGCTCTGCCCGTTTCAAGCACCATAAAGAAATATTCTGTGTTTCTTCCTCGAAATCCTGCTTTGTATGCTCATCAAGGATATCCGACACCTATGCTGCTCGAAGAAACTCGCGGTGCTGGTTTACCTGATGCACTCAACGCCATACAGCCCCCTCTCGCAGCCGATGGCTAGCGCGAAGGATAGCAGAACATGGCGTAACTATGCCTTAGCTCGTTCTTAGAGGAAAAAAAGAATAATACGTAGGTAGTTAAAGCCATCGTCTGGACGTATGTATAGAATTTTTAATTCGACATTCTCGTCCGGACGATAGCTTCAACTACCCATGACATGAGTAAAAAACAGATCCACGCTAGCCATCGGCTGCGCGAAGGAGCTGTAGGCTCAACAGCAGTGGAGATTTGCATCTCTGAACAGATATGCCGTAAATCAGTCAAACATTTCATGGAAGATATTAGGCTTTGAATTGTCTATCTATTGGTCTCTGAACAG
This sequence comes from Diplodia intermedia, assembly GCA_021495925.1. Classification (NCBI taxonomy): domain Eukaryota; kingdom Fungi; phylum Ascomycota; class Dothideomycetes; order Botryosphaeriales; family Botryosphaeriaceae; genus Diplodia; species Diplodia intermedia. Next base: position 36,192 of record JAKEKT010000143.1, on the reverse strand, counting down.
TTTCGCAGTGCCCCCGCAGAACCAGATCATTTCTCTAAGAACTCCGCCAAGCAACAACCACCAACTCTGGGCTAAGACTCTGGCGGAGGGACCTCCGTGTCGTCGAATAAACCATCTACGCTTTCCACCTTCCGTCGTGTCAACCCCGTCGACACTAAGATGGGAAGACATAGACATCATAGTGCACTACTAAGCATGGCTTCTGTAGCAAGACGCCGTTTCAATCAAGCAGCTTTACTCGCAAACGATTCACATACAATTCGAAATCATGCGCCAAAAAAAAAGTCATCAGAATTTCCTGTCTATGAATATGTTTCCCTTTTCTTCGTCACTATCATGCCGAAGCTTTTATGCTTGTTTTTCCCCAATTCGGAGACCACCCTCTACAGGCGGCTCCGACCGCCGATCTCTTCTTTAGAGATTCAAGCGTTGCCGTCAACCTTGGCAATGTAGACTGTTCCAATGTTAGCCGTTTGTGCAGTTGCATTTGCGCTTTCGAAACTTACCAAGGAGGTCGAGGACACGGCGAGAGTAGCCCCACTCGTTGTCGTACCACGAGACGAGCTTGACGAAGTTGTTGTTGAGGGAGATACCGGCCTTGGCGTCGAAGATGGAGGAGTTGTTGTCGCCGTTCAGGTCAGACGAGACAACGTCCTCATCGGTGTAGCCGAGTATGCCCTTGAGGGGACCCTCGGAAGCCTGGCGGATGGTCTCCTTGATCTCGTCGTAGCTGGCACCCTTCTCGAGGCGGGCAGTCAGGTCAACAACCGAGACGTTGGAGGTGGGGACACGGAAGGCCATGCCGGTGAGCTTGCCGTTGAGGTCGGGGATGACCTTGCCGACAGCCTTGGCGGCACCGGTGCTGCTGGGGATGATGTTGGTAGCAGCGGTACGGCCACCGCGCCAGTCCTTGGCCGAGGGACCGTCAACCGTCTTCTGGGTGGCAGTGTACGAGTGCACCGTGGTCATGAGAGCCTCAACGATGCCGTACTTGTCGTGGATGACCTTGGCGAGGGGAGCCAGGCAGTTGGTGGTGCAAGAGGCGTTGGAGAGGACGTCAATGTCGGACTTGTAGCTGTCCTGGTTGACACCCATGACGAACATGGGGGCATCGGCCGAGGGAGCCGAGATGACGACCTTCTTGGCGCCACCCTTCAAGTGAGCCTTGGCCTTCTCGGTGGTGGTGAAGACACCGGTGGACTCGACGACGTAGTAGGCGCCGGTCTCAGACCAGGGGATGTTGGCGGGGTCACGCTCCTGGTAGAAGCGGACGGTCTTGCCGTTGACGGTCAGGTCCTGGCCGGAAACCTTGACCTCACCCTTGAACTGGCCGTGGGTGGAGTCGTACTTGAGCATGTAGGCCTGCAGAGCTGCTGTTAGCTATCCGCCTCTCCGGCACCCGAGCAAGTCCCCAGGCTTGTGTCATGGTTGTAGTGTACGTACAGCATACTTGGGCTCAATGAAGGGGTCGTTGACAGCGACGACATCGACATCGCCGTGCTCGATGCTGTTGGCACAAACGTCAGCTCTGTGGCGGGGTAGGCGGGGTAGGCTCGAGGCAGCGAGCTACGTACGCGTTGCGGAAGACGATGCGGCCAATGCGACCGAAACCGTTGATGCCGACCTGTGTCCAACTGTCAGAAGGCGTTTGGAGGGGCGGCGACGACATGGTGTCGTACCTTGACCATGATTGCGGTGCTGTTCTGTTGGGGCCTGACGTCAGCAGCTGTGGTGGCGGGAGCCTTGGGCGAGGGGGACAGGGACTTACCTTGGGAAGTGTGCGGTGGTGTTGGGAGGAGTGGATGGATGGAAGTGCAGAGAGAAGTGCAGTGAGGATGCGGCGATAGAGGGGCTATTTGTAGTGGTCCTGTTGAGAAAAGCCCGGCGGTTGGTGGGGGTGTGAGGGGCAGTTTACTTTACAAAACGCGTGTATAACGTGATCAAATTTGCGTCTTTTGATAGCCTCCCACGCACCATCTCAGCGCATGGCACGACAGACTCCACGAGAGCTCTGCTTGCTGCTCTCGGATGATATCATCCAGGGCCTTGCCGCCTTGCACGGCCGGATCGCCTCTGCTCCCCGCATACTGCCTCGGGACTGGGGCTTGCAGCTCGCGCTCCCGACTTTGCCCGTCGGCCCCGGCGCAACTCGCAGCGGGTGCGATCGGTGCACCGTAAAATACCAGCGCTGACCAACGCGCTTGGCATGCGCTGCTGCCACGATAAAAAGTGCCCCAGGAGGCCGCTCGCGCGCTGCATGAGGCTGCTGAGCGATTTCGCAGCCCGTATCGAGACCGACCCACCGGCTGTCAAGCCTCTAGCCTCAGGCAGGCCACTGTCGAATGTCATGGCCTGCTCAGTCAACGTGTACCGCTGGTCTGACATAGCATGAGAGCCCACTCATCGGCCCGGTAATCTGCTGCCCTGCGCATCCTGCGCTCGATGAGTCGAAGCATCACCACATCCAAGCGCATCCTGTCTCACAAATTGCGGGCTGAGCCGCCTGCCGGCACTGCAAAAGGGCGCAGTGTAACGAGATGCAGTTAGCAGATCAGATCACTGCCGCCCTCTTCCACCACGGTGCATGCCGCTCTCGGCAGGCAGGGTGGGATTCATAATCCTGAGCATTGCCACAGCTCTCATCAATCGCGCCGGAGCATCCGATCGGTCTGTTGCGCTGTGACGCTGGTTACGTCTGCTGCGGCACAGCTCCCGGGGCGGCGGAAACGATGGATGCCACTTCCCACTGACGTTGAGCGGGTCGACGGCCTTGTTGAGCGCGCTTCCTAATACACCAACCGTCGCGGTTTGAAAACGCAGGCAGCCGTCGCTGGGGATGGGGCAAGAATGTGTTGGTAGGTTGAGCTTTCCATTGAGATTTTTTTTTTTCGAGTTTTCTTCACGCCGCCGATCAGTTCTGCACGCCATATTTCTTTTGCGAGTCTCGCGCTTATTAATTGCAGTAGGTATATTCTGCCTATATTTCGCAGCCACCAACGTCAATTCGTCCTGAGGTTTCCTTCCCGCGTCCTTCCAGCCTTGGTGGGCTGACACGCCCTGACGAATGCGCCGATGCGATAAGGAGCGAGATCTTCGGCCGTCGGCGAGTGCTGGAGGCATGACCGGAAAGCATGGACAACGGCCAGACTTGGCAGTGCGACAACGGCAGTCTACTTCGTACGAACGCTGAGTATGACAATGACTGGAAGCGGCAGGCGCGGCAGCAAGTGAACTCGATCCCGTCGAGAGGGACTTTGTGTTGCCAGTACGGCGCCCCAGGCACCCCCGAGCCGGGCAAGGAAATTTTCAGCGGTTGCCGATTACGGAGGTTCGGAGTTGAGGATGGATTGGGCGTGGCGATGCCGTGCTATGGCGATAGCGGGACGCAGCAACACCGCGGCTGGTATCGCAGCCCTGGACCCGTCATGTCTGAATTGGGCCAAAAGAGGTAGTGGAAGACGGTGCAGGCAGCGGGCGAATCACAGCGGCTGTTTTGGTAATGCAGCAATTGAATCGGCCGCGGCTCTCGAGCTACAGGCAGCTTCGGTGCTCGAAGCTGGCACCAGGGACAAGTGCGTGTTCATGGGACTGGATTTGCTTGAGTTTGCTCGCACAGAAGCGCGGGATGGCGTGAGAAGTCGAGCAGTGCTTGGATAGCAGCGCCGTCTCAGGCGGGCCTAGCGCGCCCCGGGCTCTCTCGTGAGCCGCTGATTGGCCCAATTTGAGCCCACCTCCAGAGCTGCGTCGACGTGCTGCAGAGGCGCAAACTCGAGCAGAATGCAAACGTGATGGCGCCGGACTGGGCGGCGAGCAGCGTGCGGCACAGCAGGCCCGCTGAAGTTGTGATGTTGGTCGTCGACGTTTGTTCGCAGCACGCTCGGGACTAGCCGTGGCGTGAGACGTCCATTTTCTGATCCAGCGACGCGAACCCTCATCATCGTTACCCTGCCCAGCTGCAATCAACCACCCACCGTCCATTGGCCCGCTGTCGTGAGCCCCACGGCTGCAGACGAACTTTCTCCTTCGGACTCTGTACAACTCTCCACTCCACACCTCCACAATGCTGCGCTCTAGCATCGTCCGCGCCGCCAGCTCGGCTCCCTCGGTCGCTCGCCCTGTCGTCCGCGCGCCCAAGCTCGCCCAAGCTATCTGCGCCCAGCAGTCGCGCCAGGCCCATGCCATCTCGAACCCGACTCTGGCCGACATTGAGAAGCGATGGGAGCAGATGCCGCCCGAGGAGCAGGCCGACCTGTGGATGTCGCTCAGGGATCGCATGAAGGTTGACTGGAAGGAGCTGACCCCGCAGGAGAAGAAGGCCGGTACGTACGCTTGGAGGACGGAAGAGTCGTGTACGAAGCCGCTGCCGATGGCCCTGCCCTTCCGGCATGCGCCGTCGATGCCTTCTTGGCCGCGCCCGCTCTGACGACGTGAACAACACCATCCGCTGACCCCATCGTTCGATAGCCTACTGGATTGCCTTTGGCCCCCACGGTCCCCGCGCTGTCGCCCCGCCTGATGAGACCAAGAAGGTCATCCTCTACACCATCCTTGGTGTGGCCGCCGCCGGCGCTCTGTTCGGCTTCACGCGCATCTTTGCCGGCCCGCCGCCGCCGACCATGACCAAGGAGTACCAGGAGGCTTCCGAGGAGTACCTCAAGGTACCATTTCCGCGGGTTCCTGAAGTTGAGGCGAAGCGCGATAAGCTGACGCATGGCACAGTCGCAAGGTTCCGAGCCCATTACCGGCTACAAGGGTATGCTCATCCAGAGCAAGCCGGGTCCCAAGGACAAGGACGAGTAAAGTCGCCATTTCAATGGATAGTAGCAAGACACAGTGGCCTTTGGAGCATACAGTCCAGGTTTCTTTTGTTAAATGTGAGAATAGTGAGGGATGCTGCAGCGCGTTTGGCTGGAAGGTTGCTGGTCTGGAGCTGGACCGGCGCTGCATCTCATGCCGCTGTACAGAAAATAGAAGAGGCATTGCTTACCACCGCTCCCACTGGCTCCCGAGCTCGCCTTCCCCCAGCCCACAAAGTGTGCAACAAGACTGCGGGGAGAAGAGGTACCAAGCAGAAAGCACGAGTAGACACATACAGACTGGGTGCCCCCATGCAAATAAGTACTCGCCTGGTCCCAGACATGTGGAAAGCGGTCGTATGATGCGCGCCTACCCCGTCTCTCATGAAACACATGATATCATCGCCTGCGTTATACTAAGCTGTCACGCGTGACATCTGCAACGAGCCGTGCCTGCAGGAGACAGAAGGTTCGAGTTCCACCGAGGACGTGACGCTCCTCCTACGTGGGTAGTTGAACCCAATGCCCGGACTTTACATGCAGACAATCACATCCGGACATTGCATTGAGGCAGCCGTGGCGTGACATGTGCAAAGAGCGGTGCCTGTAGGCGGGAGCGTCCGCTTTGGCGTGAAACTCGGCGAATCCGGCTGCTTGCTTGGTTGAGTACGTAGCTGCAGCCCTATAAGCTGCAGTATATATCTCAGGTCATCTGTGCCTGTTATAGCATGATAACTCGGGATCGGAGTGTCCAGACTTCAATCATCCACGGACTGAAACTCACTACCCGCAGATGCACGCGATACTGCAGTGGAAAGCCTTGAAACTGTCTATCGGAAATCTCTCAATCGCAAGCGGTCGGTTGTGCGAGGTACAGCTGGAGCTCATGGTCAGCGCACGACCACACGTCATCGAACGTCGAACATCTCAAATCCGCCCATCCATCCATAACCGGCGCAACGCTCACTTTCAGCAAACCAAAAAAAAAAATCCAACATGCCGTGAGGCTCAGCAAGAGATGCCCTAGGCACCATGGCTGCCGCTGGGGCGCCTGGACCAAGCCGACCCCGGTCTACCAGTATCGTAATTCACCGCGCCGCAACCAGCAGCAGCAGCAACACCACGCTCGGCACCGCGCCCACCTCTCGCCAACATGCCGCTGAGCAGCGAGCGCATCGTCAGCACCAGCACCGGCGACGTCCTCGGCAGCCGCTGGGGCCGCCCGCAACCAGCCTCAGCACCACCCCCCGCCGCCCATCAATCAACGCCGCCGACCCCGCAAGCGCAAGCCGCCCAGACGAAGATAAACGGCGGAGGAGACATCATAGGTAGCCGGCGAACGGCGGCGGCGCCACCACCCGAGCCCATCGTCAGCACCATCGACGAGGGCGACATCATCGGCCACGCCCGCCGCTGGGTGCCCACGATCGACCGCCGCTCGTCCACCACCACCACGACCAACAGCAGCAGCAGCAACCAGCTCCTCCAATCCCGCTACGCAGCCTCCTCGTCCCGCCCCCGCATCCCCACCGCCGCCGGCGACCCAACCACCCCCTCACCACACCACCAACCCCACGACCACGACCCCCAACTCTCCAAACTAAAACGCCTCATCGACCGCCTCAGCTGGAAATCCCACACACTGCTCTTCACGCAATCCGTCGCGCTCGCATCATCCGCCGCCGCCCCGTCGACGTACGCGGCGCAGCCGACGACCATGTTCAAGCTCGACTTCTTCGAGTACTACGCGCTGCTCGAGCGCATCCTCGTGCTGTTCCTCGCATACTTCCGGGTGCCTCTGCCATCCGCCTACAAGTCGCCATCATCATCCACGCCATTGCCCCCGATATCGGGGCGGGGGGTGTGGCGGGGGCATCGGTATCACGAGAGCGTGCTGGAGGCGCTGGAGGGGACTAGGGCCGAGGGAGGTGAAGGGGATGCGGCGGCGTTGGGAGCTGCGCTGGGGTCGGAGGACGTTGTGGCCGTGCTGCGCCGCGCGAAGGCGTTTCGGAATCGCTGGAAGGATGCTGATGAGCAGGAGCAGGAGCAGGGCGTCGTCGGGCCCGCGTGGGAGGGGCAGAGGGAGGAGGTGGAGGGGTTGGGGCTGGGGGAGCTGCTGGAGGTCGTGTTGGGTGCGTTGGAGAGGGCGTATCGCGCGGCGGAGGAGAAGGCGGGGGCGGGTGGGAAGGGGTTGGATGGGGGTGGCGGTGGTGGGGCGGGTGGCGAGGGGACGTGGCTGGAGGTTGGGGGCTTGCACGGTGGGTATGTCGATGAGGATATGGAGGATGCGCCGTGGGAGGCGGTGGGGGATGCGATGGAGGACGTTATGGATATGGATGTGGAGTGAGTCGGTCGGCGTGTGTCTTGGAATGGGGACTTTGGAAGGCACGAGGGTTAGAGCATTGGTTTGGACGTGTCGGGGGCCGTCGTGGCGCCTTGTCGCGTATTCTTTGCGATTCAGGAATATGGGGTAGAAGTGTTGGAGCTCTGGGTGGAAGACGGTAGAGAAAGAAACTGCCAGGAGATATACCCATTGAGCAATGGCGCGACTGTTCGAGCATTCAGTCAGCGTCCTCGATTATTTCATAGCCTCCCAGAAACCGCAAAAATGTTTTGTTTGGTCCTCACGCCGTAGTACTTTGGCCATGTCTTGTGGATCTTGCATCGAAGAGTTTCCCCCATAGATATTGCATTCCAAAGCCTTCATTACGCGTAACAGCTATGTACATCTCCATCCTTTTCCGCCCTAATATGTGCAAGCTCGAAGTGAATTTCGCCGCAGAAGCCACAACCCTCTCAGTTCTCGACGGCGGCGGTGTCGACACCGATGGTGATGTAGCCGACCATGCCGTTCTCGACGTTCTCGCCGTCCATGGGCACCACGCTGATGACGGGGCTGTAGCCGCCCTCGGTGTCCTGCGAGTAGACCGAGTCGACGGCGTTGGTGGTGCGGTTGATCTCGGTGTGGCTGGCGTACGGCTCCATGGCCATGATCTGCTGCTCGAGCGCCTCCTCGAAGTACAGCTGGCCGGTCGAGACGACGTTGCCCGACTCGACCGTGCCGTTGTTGTGGAGCGTCCAGTTGGTGTACACTGCAACGGTGAAGTGGTCAGCGAAATGTGGTGGTGGTAACGGTGGGCTGGTATATATATAGAGAGAGAGAGGGAGAGAGAGGGATAGCGCAACGCACCTTGAGCGTGGATGTGGATGGCGCGCTCGACGTAGAAGCCGGGGAAGACCGTCTTCATCTCCATCATGCCGTTCTCGTTGGTCGGCCACATGCCGCGCAGCCACGTCGTCGCGTCCGTGTGCAGGTCCGTCACGCCGATCTCGAAGTCGGTGATGTTGAGGCTCTCGAGCAGGATGGGGAAGCCGGTGTTGGGCGACAGCCCGGTGAAGCTCGAGTAGCTGCCCGTGGCGTTGCAGTGCCAGAAGGACACCAGCGCGTCCGGCAGCGGCTCGCACGTCGCCATGTCGATGACCCCAATGTCCAGCAGGAGCGGCACGCCCGCTTGGTCTTCGGCCATGTCTTGGCGGAGCGTTTGGGACCTGGCGGTTGGTCAGTGAGTGGCTTCGCGCGGTTGGTTGGTTGCGCTTTCGAACGTACCTCGGCCAGACGTAGGGACCCTCGGTCACTTCGGGGCTCAGGACGCAGGTGTCGTTCTGGATGACATCGTAGTACGGAGCCTCGGTGGTGATCTGGTAGGTCGTGTTGCCGGAGCGAGACTCGAGATCCCGTTTCATCTGAGAGCGTTTGTTGTATCTCTTTTCGTTCAGGTTGCCCACGGCGCTGGCACAGCGCTTCGCGAGGTGCGAACGACGGTCGAGCTCGGCCCGGGGAACATGGCGTTCAGGATGGGCTGTAGCTTGCGCGGCAAGAAGCGCAATGGTTGGAAGGAGTGCGGAGAGCTTCATGGTATGGAAGTTCAACAGCTAACGAGTGGCGTTCCGAGTCGGTTTGGATTGGAAGAAGAAAAGGATGGTCGCTTTTTCAAGGCTGCTCCATGCTCGCAGAACTATCCAAGAGTATTTGTATCCGTTGTTCGGCAGGTGAACACTTGCCGGTATCCAGGTCCGTGTCTTGGCAGTGTCCGTGGTAAGGCCTCATGTTGCTGATCACCTTCCAAAAAGCAAAACGCATTGTACCATCCGCGAATAGCCAACAAGTGATTGGCTGAATCCATCGGAGCCCACACCGAGCGACCAGTCTCGCAATAATCAAGACAGCTTAAGGCCAGGGAGAAAGGGGCTTGTTCATTGGTCGTGATGCTATATCCACTAATGACGCGTAGAGAGCTTACGCAGCCCACCCGAATCCTTGTAATCGACACGCGTTTGTCTAGGGAAGTGCTACGTAGGCATCTTGAGTGTAGTGATGGTATACGATCTTCGCAAATTCAGCAGCCTTGGTTACACAAAGGAATTGATAGGCAAGTTTCGGCTGTCCGATAGGCTAAAGGTTTCGGAAGAGGAAAGTACTGTTACGGACCTCGGGGCACAAGGATCCATGACCCCACGGGGCACGGGACGAACCGCGTCAAGGAGCAGGGAACAGGAAACAAGAAACACCAAGCGCGGCAGAGCCGCACGGGAACACGGCATATATAATGAATTATGTTTCGATATCTAGCTCTTTGTTCTCAATATCGGTTTCACATTGGCACAGTGCTACGAATTGAAGTGACACAAACCATGATTTGCTACTGAAACAGGCTGACACAAAACAGATTGAGTTATATTAAAGTAGTAGTTAATCTTATGTTTGTGTTCGCTTTGCTTACATTAGAAGAAAAGTTGTCACTATAAGTAAATAATAATCATACAAGAATAAAGCCATTATCGTCGCCGAAGCAAGGAAGATTCCAAGGAGTCTAAGTCTGCCGAAACGGTCTTAATCCTCATCATGTGTAAACTAAAATGTATAGAATGGTCGTAAAATACGCTGTTGTGACTCTATCTAAAAAAAAGCTAGTTAAGGATTTTATAAGTGTAAATAATTCCACCAGCCTTACCCAGCTTCAAGTCTTAGTCTTTACTAAGCAAGCAGCCCCTCCTCTAGCTGTCCTTTCAATGTGGATCTTGGGCAAGGGATCCGCGAATGTACTTCCCGCGGTGTGCTTTCTCTCAAAGGAGTCACATTCGGCCAAGTGGCCTTGTGTGCCAGACCGTTTGGTGCTTTTCGAGACACCTACGAGCTGTATCGGGAAGAGCGAGATTCCATCGTCTCGGCATAGGAAGTAGTGGAATATCCTCTCAAGCAGATGGTGCACTCGTACCGTCGTGGGAAAGCGCATCGGGATTTATTGTCAGCATTGGCGGCCGGGGTTGATGATGCCGGCGCTACTGCAGAGTCGAATCGCGTCTTCCAGAAGAGTATGAGAGAGTGGATCAAAGCCTACTTTGAAGGCCGGCTTCAAATTTACCAGGACACTCGGGAAGAGGAACTGCAAGCACCATACTTGGGGCGAGTGTATAGCCTTCCCGAAAAACTGTTCACCGGACGACCCGAGAAGTTCTGTCAAGCTTTCGTAGCATCGGAGAAACCTTGTCAGTTTCAGGGCGCGTGCGCTCGAGCAGGAAGCGCCCCCACTCCGCATACATGCCTCGGTGAATCCCGCCCCCTAGTAGTGGTGAATTTAGCTTGGGCATATGAGCTAAGCAGCGAGCCTCTCATTCTCGCCCAAGATGAAAGATCCTACAGCGGACCGGGCTGGTACATCGGGTAACAAAGGAAGTGAGCCCAGCGCACGTCTACCTTAACACCTATTATAGGTAGTAGTTGAATTTAAGGTCTGGACATGATTATCTGCCTTTAAGACCTACCACATCTACGTCCGGATATTTGTATTTAGCTACCCACGTAGCCTAGGTTCGATAGCTACAAGTTAAATTATCTCACTTTACTTTTGCGTGGCAAGGGAGCTAGCCCATCGACGCGAAAATGGGGTGTCTTTATAGAAAAAAGCTTACGTCTATGTAAATAACCTACTGTCTAGCAGTCGCATCACATCGTAACAAAAGAAGTGCACCCGCCTCATCGAGATAAAGCATCTTATGTATATGGGTAGGTGAAAGCAAGATCCGGACGTAAATGTATGCTTTAGAAACATAAATTAAAACCTATAACTTGTCTTCAACTACCCGCGTAGCAAGTGTGCATCGACCACGGCGAGCACAAATCTTCTTTCACCTGCCGTTGGCATTAGATATCAGCAATCTAATAAGAATTTTCTTGATGCATTTCAATGCTTTCCAAAGGCCAGGTCAGGCCAGGCCCAGGCCAAGGACCGTAGATCCTTCTGGGGCTCGAATACTCCCAGATCCACTCCTCCGGTGGAAGACGCCTTTTTTAATCTCCCATGTGCTAAAAGACCAAAACCAAAAGAAAGTAGAATCTCTATGCAGCCTCCCTCAGTTTGCAGACCGATTGATTCCCGGGGTATCTGCCATAACTCCATTGTCGCCTGTTCTTCTCAAAGCAAAAAAAAAAAAAAAAAAATCAAACTCTTTCTTTTCAGTCCTGATAACCGTCGCCTTTCGCTCCAGTGCGTATCAAAGACGGTAGTAATCTTCGTCCCCAGCATCCCGAGCTTTCCTCAACGAGACCTACGGGCTCCCCCAGTCTTGAAAAACTCAGTACGGCAAGCCAGCCTCGCACGGGTATCGTGTGCACGTGCCGTCACCCTCTCTCTCTTCAACCCGTCGTCCTCTTCACCCTTGGCGTCGGCGTCCACCTCACCTTCTCCCTGTTGCCGTCCCTCCTCGCCGGCGACGACGAGCCGTCAAACGCGCCGAACCCGGCCAAACCGTCCCGCCTCGGCGTCGCGCCGCCCACCCTCGCAAACAGCCGCTGCGCCGCGGGCGTCAGGTTGCCTCGGGCGGCTCGTCCGACGCCTCCTCCTCCTCCTCCTCCTCCTGCTCCGCCGCCGTTCTTCCTCGCCATGACCGGGCTGCTCGCAAACTTGGGCGTCGGCGTCTTCCCTGTAGCACCACCACCAGCTTCCCCCTTCAAAGCGGCGATACGTCCCATACCGACGCCGCCGCCGCCGCCACCACCCTCTCTCTTCGCCTTCGAGGTCTTGTCGACGAGCTTGTGGTGCAGCTCCTCGCGCCTGCTCGCCGGCCGGAGGGAGAACGGGTTGGGCCTGCCGTCACCCGCCGCCTCCGCAGTGATGCCCAAGCGCTGGAGCAGGGAATTATCCGGTTCCGGCTCGGGGTCGTCCTCGTCGACGAAGGCGTATCCGGCGACGCGCGGCGTCTCGTTGCCTGCGTACGCGCTGCCGCCGCCGCCGACCTCCGACTCGGTCGGCCGGGGACGGCCGCGGATGGCGGCGTTGACGGCGGAGAGCGAGGGGGACGGGGGCACGTTGTCGGCTGCTGCTGCTGGATCCGCGCCGGGAGGGGCGGGGAGGCGCGTGTTGGTGTAGACGATGGCCTTGGGCGGGGCGGTCGACGCGGCCTGCGCGGCCTGCGCCACCGTCTCGTGCGTGTCCTCGATCGAGTCCGGGGCGAACATGAGCGAGTTGCGGGGCGCCGAGGGGCGGTGGTCCGGCATCGCCTTGCGCGTGTCGCCGTCGCGCTCGCGCTCCGGGTCGCGGCGCACCAGGGCGCGGTCGTTGTTGCGGATGCTTGCTCCTCCGCGGGCCTCGTCCGCGTCCGCCTTGAGCAGCTTCGCCTCGCGCTCGCGGTACGCTATCTGCCGGCCCGTCGCGATCTTGTTGCCCTGCCACAGGAAGGCGTGCTTCGCCGCGCGCTTCGTGTTCTGGCGGTCCAGCAGTGCGTTGAAGCTCTCGTTGTCCTCGGACGTGTACTTGGCCTGGAACGCGTTCAGGCTCATGCCGCGCATCTCTTCGCGCTCGCGCGCCTTGGCCTCGTCTTCCTCGCGCGCCTGCCTTTCCTCTTCTGTTTCGTCGTCTTTGCCCGCCACCGTCGCCGGCGTCCGCGGCGTCTCGCCTCCCCAGCCCCTCGGCGTCTCGCCCGCCCTGCCCACGAGCCGCGGCGTCACGGGTGTTGGGGTCATGCTCACGCCCCTCCTCCCGAACTTCCGTCGTCCGTCCGGCAGCGGGGTCATGATGTCCTGGAGGCGGCGTCCGGCGTCGTTGATCCAGGCTTTGTCGCGGCTCTCAACGGCGGCCATGTACTCCCGCTGGGCGCGCATTTCGAGCAGGCCAGGGTAGAAGTCGCGGGCGACAATGTGCTCGATGGTGTTGGTGTACGTGTCTTCGTCGATGATCTTGGGCGGGCGCTTGATGCGCTTCGCGGGCGGCTGCTGCGGCGGCGGCATGAGGGCGGTGTCGGCGGAGCGCTTGGTGAGCGCGGTCGAGTTCGAGGATGAGGACGGAGATGCCATGGCTGTGGATTGTCGCGTCGTATCCGCCAGGCCGAAGGATTGGAGTGTGGTCGTGTGTCGAGGTGGTGGGAAAGTCGGGGTGAGAGGAAGACAAAAAGTGTCGGGGGTGCTGCCTGAAGGCCGCAACTCACCCGCGCGTCATCCCGCATTTCCGCCCGCCTAAGTACTTAGCTTCAACCGCGAATCTGCGCCGCACCTTTCACCCCGCTGAAAGCAGCAACAACAACAAAACGACTGCTCAATTCCGCTCACCGACCTCACGTCCCCTTCAACCTTCCTCCGAGATCGTGTCTCGGCCCATCCCGCTCGCTCAATCCCCGCAAGCAACCCGGCCACCAAAAATCATTCCTTGCTTGCGCAGCAACACCACCACCACCCTCCACAAAGCCGTCCGCCAAAAACGCGCGCGCCCCACGTAAAAAAAAAAAAAAATAGAAAACACCTTCTCGCAAACAGACAAGCCCTCACTTAACCCCGAACCAACCAACGAACCAACAAACCAACAAACCAGCAAAAAAAAAGAAAAAGAAAGAAAAAGAAAAACAATGCCCCCCTCCCTCCCCCTCTCCCGCCCGCCCACCACCACCACCACAACCACCACATCCTTCACCACCACCACCACATCCTCCTCCCTCTCCTCACCCTCATCCACCCCCCAAACCCTCCACACCCACACCCACCGCCACCCCCCCTGGACCTACATCCACCTCCACCTCCACCACCTCCACGCCCACCACGCCCACCACCCGACAACCCCCCCAACAACCCTCGACGCCCTAACAACCCGCCAACACCTCACCGCCGCGCTGCGCGCCCACCTCGGCGCGCACGGCGCGGCGACGCCGGTCGACATCTTGCGGGTCGCGCCGGCGACGGGGGAGGTGTGGGTGCGGGTGCCGCGGGAGGACGGGGCGGGGGTGGTTGCGGCGGTTGGGGCGTGGGTCGGCGAAGGCGGCCGGGAGGAGGAGGGGGGGCAACTCGGGTGGGTTGTTAAGGGGTGGGGGGGTTGGTTGGGGGGGTTGGTGTTGGGGGGGTGTGGTGGGGGTGAGGGGGGTGAGGGGGGTGTTTGGGGGTGAGGGGGGTGGGGATGGGAGGTGAGAGGATGGAAATGGAAAGGGAAAAGGAAGGGAGCTGGGCTGGGGGAAATGGTCGTGGTGGTGGTGGTGGCGGTGGGGTGGGGGAAAAGATCATTCACTCATCCTTCCCCTCTTCTTTCTGAGATTCATTGGGGAGGAGGGAGAATGGATGGAGAAGGGAAGGAGGGAAAACAAAAGGAAGGAGGGAAACGACTCCGAGGGGTTATGGCTATGGTCTTTTCTTGCTTTCGTCGCCCTTTCTTAACTGCAGCGCGCGCCAGAGTGCAACACTCGAAGAAGGGGTTGCGACGCGAGCAAGAACTTCCCCAGAAAGACTGCGCTTGGTGGGAAGGAGAGGAGGCCGACTAGCTGGGGTGATTTCCTCAATGCATCACATGAGCCCTGTCACAGCGGGTAACGGAAAGAAACTACCCACCTCCCATCTGCCTTACAGAAAAATTCTACACGGGACGGGTAATTCAATACAAGATCCGGATATACATACAAGTTTTAGATACGTATCTTTACGTGCGGATCTTGTATTCGACTGCATATATATTATAATGCAATCGGAGGGACGAAGTAACCACAGGCATGAAAAGTAGGATGAGCTTCGGGTGCGGTATGATATTTCGAGATAAACAGCCACACATCAGGGCATAGCGGTTAGTCCTGCAAAAAAAAAGAGAATGCCAAGAACTCCCTTTTCCCGTGTTCTTCCGCTGCTGCAGAGTTCCGGCCAAAGCAAGAAAAAAAAGCCAGAGCATTGGATAGAGCCCTGTTCCCTTCAACCTTCCCTCACTCTACTCCACATCAGACATCCTGATCTGAGAAGCCCTTGGTCCTTCTTCCTGTAACGCAACGCCATCGGTTCAAGCTCGCCGTATCGATTCTCCCGTCCTAGCCAGCCAGAGAAATCCTCAAACAGCGACAGTGAGATCCTCTTGTCCAAGCTTTTTTTTCTACCCACACACCCTCAGTCCTCATTGTTCCCTTCCTTCAGCCATCGCAGGACCTGTGAGGCCACATGAAGAGATTCCGGTAGGAATCTACCCCGAACAAGAATGTCCCGAGTAAAACCGGGTGATGATGATGCTGTGCCGCCCCAAAAACACACGACCCAACCAAAAATGAGAAATAGGGAGTCGACCTCTTAGTAGAAGGACTCGACCATGGTCTCCTTGTTGGTGGTGTTGATGGCGCCGGGGCCCATGCCCTCGCCGAGGCGGAAGACGGATTCGATGACCGAGAGCTCCGTCGCCGTGGTGTCGAGACCTGTACAGCAGTTCCCCGTTAGCGCCCAACCGCGCCGAATTCGAGCAGCAAGCGATTGGTATCAAAACTCACCAGTAACAGCCATCCAATCGTTCACAACCATGCCGGCACCGACGACGGGCGAGCCTCTGTTGACGCTGCCCGCCACCAGCGGGACCTGCAGCAAGCTCGACAGCTCGTCCTGGTCCTGAATGCTAGTCTTCGGATGGACGATGCCGCCCTGGTTGCTCAAGCTCATGTAGCTGCCGACGAGCACGTTGTCCGCGACGGTCTGGCGAAACACCTCGACGCCGAGCACGTCGGCGATGATCTCCTCCGTCTCGCGCTCAATGTCCGGGTGCACGAGGGCGACGTGGTCGTTGCAGCAGATGACGTTGCCCAGCGCCGACAGCCGCTCCTCGATGCGCTGGATCTTGACCTCGTCCGGGATGCTGTTGCGCAGGTGCTGCAGCTCCTGGTCCGTCGTCGACGTCGGCACCAGCAGCCCCTTGCGGTTGCCCGCCGTCAGCCGCCCCACGATGCGCGTGCCCGCGATCGTCGCGTGGCAGATGGGCACCACGTCCTGCAGCTCCGCCTCGAACACCGAGTAGAAGTTCTCCGACGCGCCGACCGCCACGAGCGCGTACGAGTTGGTGAGGGTCGAGAAGACGCCGACTCTGTGGGGGGGAAACGGTAATTAGCCCGAAATGTCCTTATCTGTGTGGCTGTGCAGAAGAGCGACGAGAGGGAGGGGAGAATTGGGAGCCGGCGGCGGCGGGGTATCGCGCAGTGGCTGCAAGTGCGTGCGTTTTGGCAATGGGGATCCAGTGATGGAAAAGGCCCATGGCACGAGCAAGAGCGCGTTCAAAGTGATGGCTCGCTCCATGAATCCCATTCCAACACTATGCCGCGCTGTGGTGCATATGGTGGGGTAAAAAACAAGACGCTGGAAACAAAAGTACGTACTCGTTGGAGTTCTCGAATTGCGCGCGGACCGCCATGACTGCTTGTTCTTTCCTGGGTTTTTCCTGTGCTGGGTTGTCGGTTCGAAGTGGTTGTGGTGAGGGGTATCAACAGGCTGGGGTTTGCGCGGTGTGGTGGTGTGTGGAGGGGTAGGTAGGATTGCAGCAGAAAGGCAGGTGGTTTTCAGAAGGTTTTATGACGATTTCGCTGCGGCCGTCGCTTGCGCCCGCGTTTTTGCCGGCGGCGGCGAGTGGTGGCGGAACTTACAGCTCATCCGCTAGCCTGAACAGCAGGTCCAGGCACCCGCCCCCGTCCTCAAGATTGAATGAGTCACCGACCGCTGGAGACACCGTACCTAGAAACCGTCGTCGTGGCCCCGTGCTGCGCCCCGTGCGATGCTTTTCCGTGGCAGTACGACATGCGAATTTTCACCATGAGCGATCATGAATCATGCGCTTTTAGCCAAAACAGGCAACTCGCCCCCGGTCATTGGTACAGTCAGCATGTCAATACTGGACTCTCACAGCCTTAGGCATTATTGCACTCGGACACTTCATTCCATCTCATGACTAGCCCGCGAGCACACCTACAGCGACCGAAACGCTGGATTGGAACCAATTTCTTAAACATCGTCAACAACAGTCGAAAAGTCAACGTATTGATTGCTTGCTCGACTGCTAGTAATTGCAGGAGGAAGAAAAACACAGACGCAAAGACCTCCTATGCCAACCAGGAGTTATGCCCGGGACCAGGCTCGCTTTGACGCAAAAAACGCCGTTCGAATGCAGACTTGTCCGTTGTGCCTTCTGCAAGGACCAACGCGGAAAAGAAAAAAGAACAGAGAGAGAGAACGACGACTGAGTATCGACTAATGCCCGCTTCCTCCAAGTCATCTTTTCCCAGGCCATTTTTGCCAGAATGGAAACCTCCAGCCGAGTTTTTAATTACCATGGAGCTACTATTGCCCCGTCTCTTCCAATATTTCAATGTCTCTTGGGTCCCGTATACGGCCTGAACTCGGTCCCCGGCGCAGTGTTCTTCCATCGCCTCCTACCACCGTGGCCACCCCGGCCACCCCTCTCGCTATTCCCTCCTGCGCTTCCTCCTCCGTACTGACTCTGCTGCTGGCTGAATGCCGGTGGGTGGTGGGCCGGAGGGCTACCTGGATACGGGCTACCGAGTTGCCCACCAGGATTACCACCACTACTGCGTCGGTCGATCGTGGCTGGCAGGATCGGCTGCCCGCCGTATTGCGTACCGTAGTGCGGTTGGGGAGGCCCCGGTGGCGGTGGAGGCCCAGGTTGTTGGTGCGGCGGGCCGCCCGGTTGCGGTGGAGCACCGTAGCCCGGCGGAGGGGGTGGGTACCCTTGCGGCGGTGCGTAGATGGATTGATACGGCGGAGGGCCTGGTGGACAATTGAAAGGCGGTGAGAAGAATGGCACGGCGCTAAGGTGGGGGTTAGGTGGAGGGTAGCTGTAGTTGTACGGACCTGGTACTGGAGGTGGCGGCACTGCTAGGTGGCCGGGTGGCGGATAGCCAGCAGGTTGGGCGCGGGCGTCGTACGGCGGAGCGTAGTTCGGGTACGACTGGGGCGGTGACGCCGCCGACTGCTGCGAGAGCCGCATCTGCGACTCCACAGTCCAGCCTTGGTGCTTCAGGAAAGCATTCTGCGGAGGGTTCGAGTCAGGCCGGAATGGAGGCGTTGGCCCATGTTGAGGTGGAACCGCTGCCCTCCATCTGTTCTGCCGCTGCTCGAGGCCCTTATCACGGCTGTTGGACCGCTTCGGCGCCTCTATCGGTGATGCTGCTGCGGGCTGCGCACCAGGGGGCTGGGAAAGCACACTGGCTGCACCAGATGACCGTCTTGAGCTCGCAGCATCGTTAGAGACTGACGCTCTTGATGCGGGAGGCGCCATTTCTGGCCGCTCCGAGAGCCGATCATTGATACTAGTCGCAGTCGCGGGCGGCGTGGTCCCAGAGGGACTGTCAGCTCTGCGCGGAAAGTTCGAAGGGTTTAGAATCTGTCGTATCCTTGCCAAAGGCGTCTTGTCAGCGTTCAATGGACTGGTGGGCCTTGATTTGTTGTCAATTGTGATAGTATCCCAGAACGTCTTGCGTGCAGGCGGCGCATCCGGCCTCGTTGCCTCCGTTGGCGCAGTGGTCGGACGCTGCTGCGCAACCCCAACAGAATCAAACGTCCTGTCCGGCTCAGAGAGCGTGGACATGTACGACTCATGCGCACGTTCGCTACGATCGACAGGCTGCGAAAGCTGAGTAGTCAGACCAGGTTGTGAAGAATCAGAAGGCTGACCAGAGTGCGCAGCTAGACGGGGCGGTTCGGACAGCGGAGCCGATGAAGGCTGCGGCAGTGGCTGCAGAATGGCGGGTGGCAATGCTGCAGGACTGGATGAGATGAACGTAGACATCGGTGGGGGCGGTTCATCACCCTTGTTCAGAAGATCCGTGATTCTATTCGAGGACACGCTTGGCTGCCTTAGCGGCTGCGGCTCAGCCATCGAGTGCCTCTCTGCACCATTGACGATTGGACCCTCAGGGACCCTACGCCTGGGTTCATCGGGAGTGTATGCAGGAGGCACATGCTCAACAATCAATTTTCGCGGGCTGGGGTCGCGGGTCCCAGTTCCCGTTGACATTGAGGCTGAGCCGGGCTCGATTGGCTCGAGCATATCGTCCATTACGAGGGGAGCGGGGGTTGAAGTTCGGGATCGAGCAGTCGCGCGGATAGGCGTCGATCTCGCCGATTGCCCGCGCCCTCTACGACCACGGGTGGACTTCGGTGTCGACGTGGATCCGGCTTGACCGCTTCCCATCCTCGGGGTACTGATCTCAGCCGCGGGTGTACTACGAGGCGTTATGCGCTCCTCGTACTTGCGCTCCTCGACCATGGTGGGAAGAGGGGCCGGAGGCGGTGGATTCTCAATTGCAGAGACGAGCAATTGGAGACCAGTGGCGTCCTCATTGGGCAGTGTCTTGACGACCGGCTCAGGCTTGATACCTGTCTCGACCGCTTGGGCGGCGTCGGCCAGGGCGTTTGCGTTGTAGATGGCCAAAGCGTGCTCTCGACGATCGGCGTCGTATAAGGTAAAGTTCTCTCGGGTCGTGACTGCCTCTTTATCAAATTCTTCCGGATGTTGCTCCAGGAAACCGTCCCTTTCTTTTCTTGAGAGGCCACGGAGCTCGTGGTTTTTCCACAGCTTCTCTGTCTCGAGGTAAAACCTGCTGCGTGAATCTGATTTGGGGTCGAGGAAGCCGGTTGATCGCCATTTGTACTGCATACCACGTCGGCGAGGGATGAGTCCATCCTGTAGAATTGTTAGTTTGCTGGTCTCAAGGAGCAAAGTTCGAATGGGCATACCTCATCGTCAGTGGCATAACCATCTTGCTCTTGCTTCTCAGCTTCACGTATGATGTTCAGGATTTCGTACTGGCAGCGCAAGAAAAAGTCTTCTTGGAGGTTGTAGAACACATTCTAGAGCATCGTCAGTGACAAAGTTCGCCGAGGAATGACGGAAGCCTACTTCGTATGCTGTCTCAGCAATGTGCAGCTCTGCCGTCTTCCTGCGCTCGACGTGCTCTTGTGAGATGGCGAGCTTCCGATCCAGATAGCCAATGCGATCGGCGAGCTTGGCATCCAAGGCAGCCTTGACTATTTCGTATTGATCGCTCTGTTCGTGGGCCATTGGATCATCCTCGACGTCATTGATGGCACGGTCAGCAAGCTCAGCGAGCACGGGCTTCAGCACCTTGACGACAGCACGATATGCTGTCTTCAGCTGCAACTGGCGACGAAGATCTGCCTCGACGCTTGGGTCGGCATTAGGGGCCCTTCGGCGGCCAGGCAGTCGTTTCGGCTGCTTGGCAGGACGTTCACTGCCACCCTGCTGGTCGTCCGAGAGATGGTCTCTGTCCAGCAAGCTAGTCGAGGGGGGAGTCGATGTTGCGTCCGTTTGGAAGCTTGCATGGGTCGATAGGGTCGGTCCACCTCGGCCGCCTCTGCCTCTGCCGCGGCCTCTTCCCCTCCAGCCTCCGCGGGCACGCTTCCGTGGCGGCTCCGGATTCGGGTGGTTGGTAGACGGCAAAGGTGGGCCGGCATCATCGGGTGAGGAAGTACCGTTGACGCCATTGGTGTGTGGAGGGGGTTTCAAGAGATCGTCACCGGCGGCCAGGGAGCGTTTTCTCTTATTACCGCTTTTGGAAGTGTCCAGGGGTTCCTGGTCATGGTCCTCTGACGACGTGTCCGAGTCGGGAGCACCCGGCACGTCTGCATCCATCGGATCCCGGTCAGCATCGCGGCTCTGCTGCTCGGCGTCATCGGCCGAGGGCGATTCGGAAGCCTGGGCAGCGCTGGGGGCGGTTTGAGTTTGGTCAATTGCAGCAACATCGGCTTGGGGCTGGGGGTCGTTGAGAGAGCTGCGACGGCTGCCGCTGGCGTCCGAGGCGGCAGGTGAGTCAGTGCCAACAGTGGAGACGGCCTTGCCAGCAGCGCGCGTCGTCATATGCAAAGCCTCAGTTGGGTGCCGCCTTGCTGGCTTTGAGGGCGTCAGGCTAGCGCCTCGCGTACTGGACCTGCGTAACCGCGTTTCCGGCGATGTGGCTGGCCGCGATGGGAGGCGTCAATGAAAAGTCTGCGCGAACGGGGGCTCAATATCAAGCAGAGACAAACCTTGCTTGGGCATCTCGGGGCTGCGCGAGGCCGACTTGGCGGCACCTCGTCTGCGCTTCATGGTGAGGCGGTGGGCTGGGGTTGGATGGTTAGGGCCTGGTACGTGGTTCGTCCGCGACCATGTGAGGCGGTCGGAAACGGTGCAAACTTACCGGAAAATAAATCGAAGCGGACCGGCAGAGAGAGTCAGGCTCGGCTCGTCAGCGGCAAGATGCTGCGATCATGTGCCAGTCGGCTGCGGTGACAGGAGTGGGCGTGCGGTAGCCCTTGCCCAGCCGCCACAACGGGAATGGAAGACTACTGCAGGATGCGCGCGACGGCTGCGGATGTCAGAAACCGGGCGAGCACAAGCAGCAGAGCATTCGGCAGAAGGCGGGCGTGGCGAAGATGCTGCGACGGCAATTCGCTGCTGGCGGGTTATTGAGACACATGCTGCGCAATGGTCGAGCGGGTCGCGGGCCATGGCGGGGCGGCAGATTCAAGGGCGGAGAGAGCAGACTTACACGAACGCGCACTCGAAAGCTAAAGAGCGGCGGGCTTTGCGGCCGGGGCGGGGGCGGGGGCGGCGGTGGTGGTGGGCCGCCGTTGTTGTTGATGGCTGGCTCGAGTGAGATGCAAATGCAAAATGGTGCTCGTCTCACGAAGGGGACGGGCCGGCGACTCGACCAACAAAGCCGGGCGGGCGGGCGGTTTGGCGGGCGGGCACAGGCGCGGGACGGTCCTCGAAGGCTTGCGATGCGGCGATGCGCTGGATGGGCCCGGCGCCTAGGCAGGGCGTGTTGTTTCTTCTATTATTCAGATGCAGATGAACCTGACAACTTAGCAGCGAAGCACTCCCTCCGGGCGCCAAACCCCTTTTGCGCTAGCCAGTTCCCAAAACGTCAGGGAGAGCACGCGAAACTCGGATTTTATCCCAGCCAGCGCCCACGTCCAGCGGCCTAGGGCGCCTGGGCGGTCATGGCCGCGTGCGCGCTGCACCAGGCGGTGATGCGCCTCGAGTGCTCGACTCTGTCGTCCTTATCGGCCTGGGTGCCGTGCTCGCGTGACGGGCCGGCAAAGGCCTCGCTCGCGCGACAGTTCCGGTAAGCACGCCCGGCTCCTTAGGAAGGCACTGCTCGCCACTCGAAGCCAGAAGTCTAGTCCCGTCCGCGACTGTCGACCGCCCGGCACCCCCAACCGTCTCGAGTCCTGCGCTGCCTCCTGCGACTCAACCACAACCACCGTGGGCTCGGCGACTGCTGCATCAAGCCGCCTCGCACGCCGCCGCGGCCCCCCATGGCACGACCAGTCCGCCAATATCATCCCAGGCATTCCGCCGCCCGCCTGCTTCCACAGCCCTGCCCTGCCCTCCCGGTACGAAAACCGCAACACTTCACGCCAAGCCTCAGGTGATTTGCCGAAGCGACCAGATGATCTGCCTGTCGCCGTCAAAATTGACATTTGATCCCCCGGACATCCGCACGCCTGGGAACGCGCAGATGCAGAGCACGCGCGTCATCATCAGTCTTTCTTTTCTTTTGTGGTCTTCGCCCTCCTCTGTCCACTCTCCTCAATCATCTCCAGACACTGCCGAACTTGCCGGCGTTTCCAACGTCGCTGCCTCGCAGATCTGCTTGCGTGCCTCAATTTCCAGCGCAATGCCCCCCCCTTGCCCATGACTACAGGATCCCGGACCTCGCTCCGGGCTGCGGAACGACCTTCAGGCTTGCAAACAACATGTCCATCGCGAACAAAGTGTAGAATCTCGGCAGCCTCTCGTGACGCCATGCACAATGTTCCGCCTGAAACCACCCCGTTGTTCGCGCCGGATGCGCATCGCTGAAGCCGCACTGCCATTGGTGCTGATTCATCGACGCGGCAGCAACCCCGCCGCTGCAGGGAGCCGCGAGCATAAGCTGCAGCGACGACGTGACAAGGCAAGGAGCTGAGCCTGCAAACGTTAAAAATATTAATAAAGACTAAGCGCGGCCGACAATCGACAATCCGCCCGCTGCCCCAGCAATCAAAACGCATAGCGCTGACTCGGACATGTGCCTGCTCCTGGTGTTGAGAACCGCCTGAGCACACGCAGTCAAATATGTCGACGTGTGGCGTGGCAGCCGCAGTTCTACGCCCTTACAGACGGTGTTTTCGGTGCACCAATAATACCTCCCATGTCTTTCAGCCTGATAAGCAGCCAATAATCAGGTGTTACCCACAAACGCCCATGGTTGCACCACCTGCACCATTGAAGTAAGGCGCAGGGATTGTATACCAAATAAACGCGCCCTCCCGTATGCGGAAACGCCATCTATGGATATCAGTTTGAAAATAGTCCTCGAAGCCGACCCTCGCAGCGCCACAATACGCAGCATTTGACATCTTTGGCACTCCATGGTTGTCATGTTTTCGTCCTTTTTTATTCGGGATTTGCAGAAACCCCGACCACAGCGACAACGCTACCACTCTTCTAAAGGTAGCTGAATCCAATCTCCGGACGTAGATGCGAGTCTTGAATGCGCGCAAAACCGTCCAGACAACAATAAATTCAATTACCTACATGACGAAGGTGCAATATTTCTTCCCGGCAGACGCGGGTAGGCTGAATTCTTGTCACCCGCCGTGCAACCACGTTTACGACTTGGCAAAGAAAGACAGAAGAGGGGAGGGTAAATGCAGGATGTCTCCAGCATAACCAATGCCTCATCATCAGCAGAACTCAGATGAAAGATGTCGTCACGAAACACAACCCACTTCCTAACGCCCAAAGCGAAACCCCGAGCCACACCAGATCAGAGCCAACCAATCAAATAGCAGACAACAGCAGCAGCATCTCCCACCACGCCACACCACGCCACGCCACACCCAAACCACCGTCTCGTCACCAGCAAACAGCGTCCTTCCAAACAAGCTCCTTTCCATCCTTCGGCCCGACCCACGCCCACAAGGAACAAGTACCTTCCTCCCTTCTCCCCCCCTTACCAGCCCCCAGCGAGAGAAAGGGGGAAAGGAAGTGGGGATGCGCGCGCCTCACTTTAACCACACCGACTGCCTTGCATACCTCGACCATCATACTACTCACCGACTAACAAAAAAAAAAAAAAAAGGCAGCAGACACGGCCACCGCCCCCACGTGTCTGAAGAACAACGGCAGCAGCTCCACTTTTTAGAATTCAAGCTTACTTCTTTGCCTGCTTGCCTGAAAGGGAGAAAGGGAGGGAGGGAGGGAGGGAGGGGGGGTCCCGAGTCCAACGTCCATGCTTCTAGTTCCCACGATGAGAAGCAAAGAGTTTCACCATCATCGCAGGAAAGAAAAAAAGGTAGAAGAGAAAAAAATCCCGATGCTGCTAGTGGTGGGAAAAAGGATTGTTTGACGATGATGAAACGAGACGAACGGCCCTGAAAGCCGGCCGAAGATAAGATAATCGAAACCATATCATCCACTTCTCTTCTCCATCCATACATCCACCATCATGATGAAACTTCAGGGTCCGGTTGGCCCGCCCGGTTTCGGGGGTAAGAAATGGTGAGATCCTCCCCGACGTTCACGCCCCCGGCCCAGGCGAACGAACGTTTAAAAAAAGGGGGGGAAGGGGTCGACCGTCACAGAGTGCCCGTTCCACTTGCAGATTCACGATGGACGAGCAGACAACAGACGAGGGACAAACAAACCACCCCGTGTCTGGCCAAGAGAGAGAGAGAAGGATTCGGAGTCATTCTGTTTATTTTTTCTCTTCTAGAACGATGATGCTATGCTCCAAGGAAGATTTGCTTTGGTTCGGTTCGGATCGGATCGCCCGCCTATACTTTCGCCCTGCCCGCCTCCGTTTAACACCACCTTCCCCCCCAAATGATAATAAATCGCCGTGCCTTTTCCCCCAAATCCAATTGTTCTCCGTTCGCGCCAATGACATGTAGATAACCTAGAGGGGACGCTCCCCCCCGAAAAAGGGGGATCGGACACAAAAAAAAAACAACAACAACAAAACCCCACTTCATAGCCAGCCTTCCATAAGACATTACGGTCGTTGCAGCCCGGCTGTGGATAAAAAGGCAATAAACAAACGATAATGCTTTCGCTTCGCAAGTGACAAGCGCCTCGCAAATGAAAGACTCTTTTCCTCTTTCTTTCTCTCTCTCTGCTCCCCTCTTCACCACCTCAGATCGCCATGGATACAATGGAGAGAGGGAGAGAGAAAGAGAGAGGGAGAGAGACAATGCGCGCCAACAATCGCCGCCGACGACAAAACAAAAAAAGGAGGGTATCAGGTACACACCAACAACAACAACAAGAAGCAGACAGACCAAAAAAAGAAAAAAAACGTGAACCTCTCCAACACCTCCACCACCACCTCCACCAACCTAACTCTCCCCACCACCATCCTTATGCAAGCTAACCTTCCGCAAGCTAGCCGAGCTCACGCGCGGGCTATCGCCATTGCTGAAGATGAAGTCGGGCACGGGCGGCGTGATTTCGCGGGCGGGCGGGCTGGGGCTGCGCAGGCTGCGCATCGACGCGTTGCTGCGGATGCTGTTGGCGACGCCGTCGTAATACGTGCCGCCGGGCGCCGGAGAAGCCACGCCGCCACGGGTGCGGCTGTTGGCGCGCGAGCGCGACGGCCGCGCGATGACGTGGCCGCTGAACGGGCTGGCGACGACGACGGTGCCGGGCGAGGCGGCGGGCGGCGGGTGCGGGCTGTCGGAGCGGAAGAGCGGGTGCACGTTGGCGTCCTCGACGCCGGCGGTCGACGGCGTCATGGACGTCGGCGTCGAGGGCCGCGAGCTGTGCGGGCTGCCGGCCATGAAGGCGGGCGCCGGCGCCGGCAGGTCGTCGAGGTTGATGTCGAGCGTCAGGGGGGGAGGGGGGAAGGGTCCGTCGAGGGCGCGGGCCGGCGAGACGGGGCGGCTGCCCGGGATGGGGTCGAGGCGGGTGCCGCCTCGTCCGGGGCCGAGGACCCTGAGCAGGTCTTGCTGCAGGACGTCGGCGGATTGTGTGGCGATGTCGCGCGCCTGCTGGTCGACGCTGGACGTGTCCCAGCTCTCGAAGCCGTCGGACGGGGCGATGGAGTTTGTGCGCGTCGTGTTGCCCGAGTAGAAGCTTCCGGATTTGCGGAGGGAGGAGGTTCTCGAGAGGAGGCGCGTGCGTGAGGTGATGGGTCGGACGACCTGTTGGAGAGAGGACCTCCAAGAGTTGCGAGACAGCGTATCGGTTGAGAAGGTCGGTGACGCGAGGTCTCCACCAGGCTGCTCGCCCTTGAGCTCGATCATCATCGGCGGCGCTTGATGACGCATTTCCTGGCTCCGGTTTTCGGTTGAGGAGCGGCTCAGGTCCATGTCTGAGGCCAGGGGCAGCCATCGCATCGCGGCGACGATGAAGATGACCTGAGTCAACGTGGAGAGGGCCCAGACTGCAAACTTGCCTGCCATGAAGTCGCTCGAGGCTCCGGAGTCCTCTGGCTTGACATGGTTGACGTGAGATTGGGCCAGGCCGTATGTGACCACCGTGAGGAGGCTTGCGAGGAACAAGGGAACGGAGTAAAGGGACAGAAGGACTCTTCGGCTCTTTGCCGAGCTGTACCACCGCTCGTCCGCCCTCCACACGACCTGTATTAAGAATAACACTAAGGCTGCAAGGGCAGCGACGTTGAGAAGAACAGAAATTATCGCCAAAGCGCGGAACGATAGTGAGGCAAGGGAAGCAGCCGTTAGCGCGGAAAACACAGTAGTGACGATGGTGAGTATGGTGGCCGCCAGCGCCAATGTGGAGAGGGTGAGGCGGCGCGAGGAGGGCTCGCTTCTCGAAGCCATGGATTTCCTTAGAGAGTGAGAGTCGATGGTGGAGAGGGACATTTCGCAACAGTGGGCCGTGGTGGCAGCGAACCCCAGTGATTTAGGTTTTGCGATTTGGAAGGATCCTGGTTGAGGGGGTCGGAAATGCGTTGGAGCCTGATGAGGCGGTTGAGCGCTGACCAAGGGGGTTGGCAGCGTAGCGAGCGTCGATGGAAGTTGAGGGTCAAGTCGTCAGGCCATGGACTGAGACATCAGGATCTCGCCACAGGAGGAATAACACTGGGGAGGGGGCCGACTCTTGAGAGTTGGGCTGGTGCGGCAATAAGCAGGTGATGGGCGTACAGGCGCGGTTGAGAGACAGGGAAGAGGATGCTGTGGCCGGGCGGTGAGGGGCGGTCCAAGGTTATGGTTTCGAGTAGAGATCGGAAGCGCTCCCCGGGCTACAGCGTAGCAATTGCAGGCGGGCGTGTCTGTGCACTTGAAGCTGGGTCCTGGAGCAAGGCGACGCAGGTATAAAGCGAGTGACTGAAGGGGGAACGAGAGTCGACGAGGCGGCCGAGCTGGAGGGGCTGGCGCGCTGATGGTATATCTGGGCCACTCGGGAGCGTCGGAGCCGGGGCTAGTTTCGAAAATTCGTGATGCAGTCCGTGGCTGTCTTGCTCAGCCTCTGGAATCGCGGGATCTCTGTGATCTGCACTGCGGTGAGGGGACCCGGGGGGCTGGGAACGAGCAGCTGCAGAGAGAAAAAGACGACGACAAATGACGAGGGCGTATTGGCAACGGCGGGCAACGGCGTGTGGGGAGCTCAGGGAATAAATAGAACCTGGCGCGGTAGGGCTCGAGTGGTGGGCGCCGGTAGGGACAGGCCTGCACGCGGGCGGCGGGCATCTTGCCAATCCTTGATCTTGCACATCCTTGATGCGCGACATGCATCCGGGCTGGCGCGGAGAAGCTGGGCGTGGGCTGGGAAATTGCTGCCTCGACATGACGGCAATGCGAGCGCTGGCGCGAGACAGCGGGCAGCACGGTGGCATCGGCGAGCACCCGCGTACTCCTGGGCCACCGGCCGCTGCGACCCTACGCAGGTACGGTTCGGGAGACCCAATTTTCTGTGGCCGTTAGTTACGTGCATCCAATGGCGTACAAGCCCGCCGCCCGCTCGAAACGATGGCCGACGGGGCGTGGAACGCGGCCAGAACGGGGACCCCCCCGCAGCGGGCCCGTTGGCAGCCTGGCGTTCGGATCCCTCGTCATCTCCGTGCGCCAAACCAGACGTCAAACAGCCCGCGCTGTTTACCAAGCACGCGACAGCGCCCGGCCAACAAACACGCTGCGCTCGCCGCCGGTGCTGTGCGGGCTAGCGCCCACCGGGTGCGAGCTGAGGCTGCGCCGCGCTGCACAGAGTCGGGTTGCCCCCAGTCGCGGCGTAGGACAAGCCGCGCTCGACAGCGCCCGTGGCACGAATACATGCGCGTGGCCGCCAATGGCAGCGTGGCCTGCGCCTGTGTCGGGCGGCGCGTGGGTGAGGTGAGCAGCGTGCCATGGCCAAGCCCGACGAGCGCCCCGGTCGAGGCGGATGCTGCCTGTGCTCAGCGCATCTGCCCTACCGCTCTGTGATGAAGGAGGCTTGTCAGCAGCGCGGAGACGTGCGGTTCGGGAGCGCTCACTACTGCGGGTCCAGCCTGCGCACCCGTCGCGCCGACAACCTTCGGTCGGCTCTCGCTTAACCGGCCATTCTCCGTAGCCGCGGCCTCACTCAGCAGCCTAGCCGCAGGCCTGCGCCCTCTGCTAGGCGTGAAGCATTCGTGCAGTTGTCTTGCATCCTCCTTGCCGCACCTGCGCCTCAAGACCCGTCACGTCGCCAATCGCGCGCGCTCTGCCGTCTCCGCATGGTGTTTTAGCCTTCAGGGTTTCGTCTGTTGTTTCTTTGCTGCTCTTGCTGCGACGGCCGCGATCTGGACTCCAGGAGGTGAAGTGAACGCAACGCGGCTAGAGGCAGCAGGCTCCGAGAAGCGGTGAGTGATGGAGGAGAAGCCGATTCGAAGGCTCGTCCGGAGCGTGGTGCGGATCGCGGAGCCTGAGCGTGCGTAGCACAGCAGCGAGCGTGATGGGGGAGGCGTGTACGGACTACGGAGTAATGGCAGCCTAGCTGCGGTTTGCTTTCCCAACAAACTCGCCAAGACTTTCCGTCCAGTGTCGCCGCCTCTCGCGGTGGCTCGTACTGTAATCGTGCCTACCTCATTGCCTCACCTCACCCAAACCCCATCAACGCTTGCGGACCCCGTTGAAAACTCTGCATCGCGTTTGCGCACCTGCAGGAGTCGTCATTGTCCGACGCGATCAAAAGCCCGGCCTCTGCCTCTTCTTCGCCGCCACCCCACACCCGCAGTTGCCAACCCCGCCGCTATCGTCACCATGAAGCTCACCTTCAAGGTATGCTTGATCCCATCAGCCGCGCCCGGCCTCGTGCTAATTCCTCCGCGCAGGATCTCAAGCAGCAAAAGTTCGTCATCGAGGCAGAGCCCTCTGAGACGGTGCGCCACCCCGCGCGCCCCGCCGCGCTGCCCACCAAACGCTCGCCCGCGTGCTGATTGCTACTGCTGCTAGATTGCCGATGTCAAGGCCAAGATCTCCGCCGAGAAGGGCTGGGAAGCGGACAAGCAGAAGCTTATCTACTCGGGTAAGCTTTAATGGCGCTGCGCGACGTCTGAGACGGGTGACTAACGTTGGGCACAGGCAAGATCCTCCAGGATGACAAGACGGTAGAATCGTACAACATCGAGGAGAAGGGCTTCATTGTTTGCATGATCCAGAAGGTTAGTTAGCCAAACAAGGGCTCTGCATTCACGGGCCCAAATGCTCACCTTTAGCGTAGCCGAAGCCCCAGCCCACCGCATCCGCCAGCAAGGCCGCTCCCTCCACCCCGGCTCGCGAGCCCGCCCAGGCTTCCACTCCGTCCGCTCCTGCGCAGTCGTCCGCTCCCGCATCCGATGTCCCTGCCACCCCCTCTCCCGCGCCCGCGGCGCCCCAGGCTGCTGCTGGTGACCCGCAGTTCAACAACCCTTCATCCTTGACCATGGGCCCCGAGAGAGAGGCGGCAATTGCGAACATGGAGAGCATGGGCTTCCCGCGTGCAGACATCGATCGCGCCATGAGGGCGGCGTACTTCAACCCTGACCGCGCTGTTGAGTACCTGTTGACCGGGATCCCCGAGAGCGCTCTGCGTGATGCTCCGGCCCAGCAGGGTGGCGCTCCCGCACCAGCCGCGGGCGCGGGCGCAGGTGCACAGACCGCTGCTCCCCAAGCCGCCTCTGGCGGAGAAGAGCCCGTCAACCTATTTGAGGCGGCAGCGGGTGCAGGTGGTCGTGGCGGTGCTGGCGCGCGGGGAGCTCCAGCTGGTGCCGGTGCCGGTGCTGGTGCTGGCGCAGGTGCTGCTGCTGCCGCCGCCGCCGCCGGTGCTGGTGCCGGTGACCTCGACTTCCTTCGCAACAACCCTCAGTTCCAGCAGCTCCGCCAGCTTGTGCAACAACAACCTCACATGCTCGAGCCCATCCTGCAGCAGGTTGGGCAGGGTAACCCTGGGTTGGCCCAGCTGATTGCGGACCACCCGGAGCAGTTCCTCAGCCTCCTGAGCGAGGACCACGACGACGACACGCCTCTTCCGCCGGGTGCGCAGGTTGTCAGCATCACGGAGGAGGAGAGCGAGGCGATCGACAGGGTATGTATTGGATTTGCCCCTTGGCTGGTTCGGGAAGCTAACAGCAAGGTAGTTGTGCCGCCTTGGGTTCGAGAGGGATCTTGTGGTGCAGGCCTACTTTGCGTGCGACAAGAACGAGGAGCTGGCGGCAAATTTCCTGTTCGACCAGCCGGAGGATGACGACCAGCAGTAGGGTACAGGTTAACGACAACGGCTTGTCACTTTCAGTTCTAAATCGGCTTTACGACATGGACGAACATTCATAGTCTCGGGGCATCCCCGGTCTGGCTTCCCTTTGCTGCGGCGTCTTGCATAACTGAGCGCAACAGCACCCTGCCCACTCCCACTTCTCTCTCTCTCGCTCTCTCTCTCTCTCTCTCATATAATACGCCGTTCGTCTTCAACCCCACGTTTTCCCGTAGCCCACTGCTCCGTGATCCTCGGCAGGTTGCAGGGAGCAGCTGATCCAGCTAGGCGATGCAGGGGTCATCTGTGCGTTGTTCCCACTCCCACTCCCACCCCCCCCCCCTTTCAAGTTCAACCGGCGAGACTGCTGCTCTCTCATTTCGACACTCTGGCACTTCCAAGTTCCTTGCTTCGCACGGCGATATCCCGGAATGTAGATAGGTAGCTCTCGGTCGGAATTGAAAACGTGTGTGCATTGAAACCTAATCTCTCTCTTTCCCTTTCATCATCATCGTCATCATCACGTTTCTGTGCGTCAGTGTTATATATCTGCTGCAGCAGTCATTTGGGTCCTTTTTCTATCTCTTTCTCTCTTTCTCTCTATCTCTCGGGGATGGGCACTGGGTACTACGCAGCCTTTGCACACGTACATTACATCCGTGCGGTGTCCCTTTACTCTCTCTCTCTCTCTCTCTCTCGATCACCGTCCTAGCTTTCTTTCTTTCTTTTTTTCATCTCACGTGGCACGCTTGGGTCACCATAATGCCCCCGCTGTTGGATTTTCCTTCCCTCTTCTTCTAGAAAGCAGATCACGGAAAACGATTTTCTAGCCCTAACCTCCGCCGGGAGTGTTGGCTCGAGATTGGTTAGTCACAGTTGGTTGGACGGCGGCGGGGGGCGCCGCGCGGATCCTCTTTTAGGGGGGGTGTTCGGCGCGGCGCGGCGCAGCGCGTTGGGCAGGCATGCAGGCACGGAAAATTTGACACGACAGACAGACAGACAGACAGGCGGAAGAGCTGGGCCGGGCTGAGCTGGGCTGGGGCTGGGGCTGGAGCTGAAACAATTGGGGAGAGCTTTGTCCTTCGTGTGTTGGGGTTGCTGGGCGCTGGGCGCTGCTGGGGCGGTTGGTTTGGTTTGGTAAGGGGGGAGACGGAGGGAGGGTGAGCTGGGACCGTCATCTCGTCTCGTCTCGTCTCGTTTCGGCTCGTCTCGGCTTGGTGCTCTATTTCACTCTCTTCTCATCTCATCACACATCGTCGTCGTCGTCGGCTCTTTTTTTTTTTTTTTGTTGTGTGATGAGCAGTGGGTGGTTGATGAGCGGAGGGGTATGTGTGTGGGCGGAAAGGGCCGGCGTCGGGGGACGTGTCAGTGCTTTCCTCCTTCTCTCTCTCTCTCTTTTTCTCTCGTCTGCGTTTGTGTGATGAGGAGGGTGGTGATGATGACAGGGGGCGGAGGTTTGTTGTGTGGTGTGCGTTGGTGGGGGATGATGATGGTCTGTGGTGTGGGAGCTTTGACGAGAAGCGCACCCGTGCGGATGATTTCGCGTGGTTCCGTGGAATCCTTGGTGCGAAAGTCTATACTGCTGCTAATACTCGGCGGCGGCGCGCGAACGAACGAACAGAAGCACAGACGACGTGAGGCTCCGCCATCGTTCGTCGTCGTCGTCGTCGTCACTCGTCGTGAGATGGACCGGCGCGGCTCGGGTGGCTCAGCTGTCACGACGGGGCTCTAGTTTAGTGCGCGGCTGCTGTTCACCCAAAGTGGACCACCGGTCAAAGTTATAGCAGCCGGGGGCGCGGCTGGCGCTGCACTAAAGGCGTTTGCCGTTGGGGCTGAAGCTTTCCAACAGTTCCCTGCCCATGTTATTATTATCACAACCGTTTGTTGCTCCCGCTCTCATGCATGCATGCATGCGTGCACTCACAATCTCCGAGATCCAAATCTTCCTTGCACAAATTGGTACAGGGTTCGGAGAGACGAGTCCACAGCGGCTGCTGCACTCCTGGTCAAGTAATCGATTACGTTTGAGATGTGAGGGTTACAACGTGAGACAGGAGGACAGGTCGCATGTCGCCTGTCACCTGTCACCACCCGTTGTCGCTTCCATTGCTCTCCCACCTACATCTCTCCACGTCTCGGGCGACTGCCGCCGACATTGCTCGCGGCGTTGATGAGTCCTTGGATCTCTCCCCCACCCCCCCTGCAAGGGGCGTGTGCTTTTGCGATTGACGAGCTCGAGATCAACAGGGCTGGGTCTAAGCGAAATCCGAGCAACCACTCTTCGTCAGCAAATGCTGATCACGATGCCCGCCTCAAATGTTCTGGAACGTCGCAGCTCGGACTGCCCGCTGGCTCCTGCGCCCTCGGTGCTGGCTACCGTGCTGGCCACCGTGTCTCGCCTTATTATCACACTCGTTTGCGGCCTAGCGCTCTTTTCCTGTTTGTCCGCTGCTGGCTGCTGCTGCTGCGCTATCCGTACGCATCGAGTAAAGGACAACGAACGAACTCTGCCGCCGGCCACTTGCCGGTGGTGGTGGTGGTGGTGATGTCATCTGCCTTATTTCCCGTAAAAACGGTCTTGTGATTTTAATCTATGTGTTGTTCGACTGTCGGAAAAGCTTGGTGAGAAGGGCTGACTAGCTAGCACTACTTACTCCACATTGTACCCCCCCGGGCTCGTCTACGGACATTGCTGCCGACGGACGCTACTACGTCACTTTTTTTCCCATGTGCCGCGCTTGGGCTGCCGTCGTCGGATGCAGCCGGCCGACCGCTGTTCCCGGTCGAATACGACCATTCAGTTTTTTTCCTTCCTCCCCTTTGGTCTCGGCCTTGTGCTCATTTGTGGACCTGCTCACGCGTAAGAGCGCGGTATTGTTGTAGTCGTCTCCTGCAGTGGGTCTTGCTGATGGTGCCAATGTAACATGGCCTGGACGACGGGCGGAGAGGTCTCTCTGCTCGCGGCCGTGTGGGTAGGCTTCAGTTGGAAGAAGCATGTAGAGGCACCTTGTGTTCTCACAGCTATGTTGAACAGGTTCCTATCTCGTGATAGTGCTACTGTCCTCTCTCTCTCTCTCTCTCTCTCTCTCTCTCTCTCTCTCTCTTTTTGCCTTCTCTTCCATCACATATCTCTTCGGATCCACGTACCACAAGATTCTACTCGTCGCTCGTACCAATCCTTCCGCCCCCCAATCAAACCACACCATCTCCAACCGCCGCCCCGCCCCCCAAAACGCGGGCTGGCAGACAGACAGACAGACAGGCAGGTGAACGCGACAATCCACACGCCACGCCACGCCACGCCACCACCAACGACCAACCCCCCATCATCATCTTCTTCTTCCCCTGCCCGTCACCAACGGCCAGTAAGAAACCTCCGATAGACGCGTCAATTTCGCGTTTCTCTCATTTCACTACACGTACCATACATACATACACACACACACGATGCCCGTTGCCATTCTCTGGTCCGCGCTATCGACGGGAGCGAGCGCAAAAAAGGCAGGCGCATGCAGCTGATGAGCCTGCGCGGCTACCTAAGAAGCGGAACGGTTCCTACGGCTATGTGTGGATAATGGTAGGCAGGCAGGTAAGTAGCGGCGGCGGCGGCGGCGTAGGCGTATGGAGACAGACAGACGGTTAGGAGTTAGGGCCGGATGAGGCTGCTGTCGCAGGGAGAGGGGGAAAATGAAGGGACGCACGGTCATTTTTTCGGTTATGTGGAGTAGCAGTAGTGCGGGACAGCGGCTACCTACGCCGACGTTCGGTCGGGTTGTTGCTTTTTGCCGGTACGCCGGTGAGTGCTAGCGTACCGGGTTTCGGTTGCGGGCGGTGCTATTTTCTGCCATGGGCGGACCGCGGGTGCTGATTGGTCGGGGGGGGGGGGGGTTGGAGATTGGGGAGGGCGATGGCTTGGGATCGAGTGGGGCGGGAGGCTGTGGAGGGGAGCGGACTGGCTGGCTGGTGGTGGTGATGGCGGAGTGAAAGACTGGGTGGATGTATGGGTCTGCGGGCTGTGTAGTCCTTCTTGGTGGCTTTGGCGTTGAGGCAGTGTTCGATGGGCTGTGTTCGTGGCCGGTGATTCGGGCAGTGATTGGAGGATGCGTTCTCATGGATGAATGGTTGACCTAAAGCGGAATGTTTAGTGGTTGGACGTTGGACAACACAGACCGGAGACGTGAATGGCCACACTTCTCTGTTAGGAAATTGTTGCAAGCCAATCAATGAATTACTTGTAGCTCATTGGATCTTTTACTAGTTTGCTCGAGCTCGTTGCTTCCATGGTTCAGATCTTTGCCAGATGATTACGCACTTTCTGCCTACCCTTATGTGCTCGTATCATTTAAATTCCTCCGTTCAATCTACGTCAGCCTCTTCCCCAAGATCTCGTATCCTGGGTATGCTTATTTTTGCTTTTTTGTAGGATTCAGGGGAATGCCTTGCATCTGTTCAACACTTTGCCACGGCATCACTGTATGTTGACGACTCTGCAATGGAAGAACTCGATTTCAAAGTCGAAAGATAGTGATAGTTAGATACACTAAAGTAAAGATCTGAACTAAGAATGACCCGCAAGAGTTCCGCTGTCACACAATCTCGAATGTTTGCTCTGGACTACCCTCTCCCTTCTACTGCTTGACTACCTCACCATTCATGTTTCCAGAGACGTAGCTGTCGCAAATCAAAACGTAGGGGCCATGCAATTCGCGCAGAATTTACGGAACCTGTCCACCGAAAAGCACCACTACATGGCCCTCTTCCCGTGTCTCCGCCGGTCCCAAGCCAATGTGGCCCTTTCGCGTGACGAATAGCCGACGATTCTTACATAACTACCATGTCCCATCTAGCCATTTCCTTGTTTCGCTCTTTCCACATGAACATACAAGTCTCCTCCCCCAATGCCGAATATTCGGCATCAAGGACAAGCTAGTATCGGTTCCGAGGCGCGAGACGTTGCGAGCCATTGATATACCTGGGCAATCTTTAGGATGTTGTCTAGGCATATTCTCGCCTACGAGGCCGAAGACGACGACAGTTATATGATGGAATGGATGGGGACTGAACTGGACCTGGAAGCCCAGCCTGGAACCCGACGGCATGGACATGGGCTTGGCTTCGTATTGGTTCAGACCGTTCAGATGTGGCATCCATCTGTGACAACACTACTACGATCTAGGTACAGCGGAAGTGACTTGAACGGAAAGATCCAAAAGGATAACTGAGCTCTTGACTTGAGTCGAAGCTGTTAAGACCTTGAACCTAAGTAGTAGCGCCTTGGGTTGCTTGCTTACACACCCCATCGACGTCCGTAAAAGCGCCAGAAGGGGGGTTTGGGGGGAGGGGGAAAGGGAAAGATGAAGATGGGGGGGATTGGATGGGGGAAAGGGAAAATGAACGCGTGCAGATGCGGGGGATGA
>JAKEKT010000142.1:0-61079 GCA_021495925.1 Diplodia intermedia | reverse complement strand
GTGATTTGGCCGTCGCGGGCGAAGGGCTCTGTGGGGAGGCAGATGGGTTAGCATGCTGGCGCGTTGGAATTGGAGGGGGAAGCGCGGGCGCGAGTTGCTGCGCGGGACGGGTGCTGGCTGGGCTTGCTTGACTGCCCCTCCGTCTTTTGGCAGCTGGAGCGGTCATGGTGGATGATGTACGTTGTTGACGGATCCTTTGCTTGCAGGCTCTGGGAAGACCGAAGAGGTAATCGGGATGCTACTGGAACAATAATTTGCCTCTTGACTGGGCTGCCGACACTGGTAGATTGCTGCATGATGATTGGGTATGGAGTAATTGATTATTATACTTGCTGAACAATGAAACGGCGAAATGAACAACATTACCTGTGAGCCTGCTGCGCTTCGTGGAAAGCGCTACCCTCTTCTCCAGTGGGTAGTCGAAGCAAAGACCCGGACATAAAAGCGAACTTTGGAATTGCATGTGCAAACGCTTATAGCGAAGAGATTCCACTAATTAAGATAGATGTAGGTCGACCCGATCCGTTCACAGCCCGCTGTGAGTTCGTCCGCGGTTCATGAGGAGTCGACATAAAATACAGCTGTACACGGCCGTAGCGTACCCACCTTTAACATGATTATGCGCAGAACTACAGGCGAACAATGCGTGATCCCCGTTCGACAGCGCGATCCGCACGCTACCCATTCTGTCCTTATTGCGACTCCATTATTCCGCGTACTATTTTGCACATGATCCTGCCAATGTTTTCATCTCAGCATGTTAGCTTGTCCCATTTAAATTGTAACAGGCGCTGGAGCATACCCATCGAGCGAATCATCATGGCATCAGGCGCAATGTCAAAATTGCTTGAGACTGTCCCACAGTATGAATTGCATGCACAAGCTTATCGAAGACGAAACAACCAAGACTGCGCGCACGTCATACAGCATGGGGATGATAATTCCCTGCACTACTTTCAATAATTGGGCGGGACCGTTACCATCTTTTCATGCACCTACGGAACGGTAACACTTTGTGATGACACCCGCAAACACTCTCATTGGCCACTTAGAGAAGCAACTGACATTGCTCAGCATTGCGCTTGTGACACAGTCTCCGTCTAACCCAATGCTCCTGTTCTCTCAATATCGCACCCAGCGGAGCCTTGAACCTGGTCACTGATCAATGGTGCCTTCATACCTCTCCTGCCATTTTCAAATTTCCACAAGTCAGAAAGCTAAGCGACTGCCCAGCGAGAAAGAATCACGTGGGCATCCCGTGTGTGCCCCGACAGCGTATCCAAGGGTGCCTAAGCAGATCCGCTGCCAAGACATCCATGCCCCCCGGCGGTTGCTTATATATCCTCGCGCGGTGGCACCCAACTATTCCTCTTCCTCTTCTTCTCTCTTTAGCGCTGCCGCTGTCTTTGGCCCAGCACCTTGCTCCGCCTAGATCAAAACCCGGCGTTCCTTTTGTCACTGTGGCCGCGTCGCACGCCAGCATCAGTTCTCGATCTGCGCCAAACGAGCCATCCTTGCGCTCCATCAACAGCCCGATCGGATCAACAACGTCCTCGAACAACCTAAAATTTTCTTAGATATTCCACCCACCGCGGGGTTGTCCGATCAACGTCCGCGACCTCCACCAGGCCGCAACCAAACGCCCACTCCAAGGTCCTCGAACTCCAAACGACCACAACATGCAGTCCCACAACCCCATCTCGCCGCACTCGCCCTGGCGCCCGCTCGCGGCCGCCCAGCAAGCCGCCCGGCCCCCGTCCTCCTTCGAGCGCGCCCACCGCTTCCAAGCCGACATGGAGCGGCGGCAGGCGCGCGACCGCCGCGCCGCCCTCGCCGCCGCCGTCGAATACACGACCGCGTGCATCGTCGAGTACTACCCGGAGGAGTCGTCGTCTTCCGGCGGCTCCAACGGCAACAACAACAAGAACAGCAAGGACCGCCGCCCGTCCTTCCTCGGCTGGTTCCCTCCCGCCGACGCGAGCAACGTCGCCAACCCGCCGGACGAATGCCTGCAGTTCCGCCTCGGCATGGACCTGGACACGAGCCGCGTGAAGCGCTTCGGTACCGGCGCCGATGGCTACTATGATGAGGATGATGAGGATGATGAGGATGAGGAGGACGACGACGGCTGGGACGATTGCGACATCGACGACGATCTGGATAACATCAAGTGCCCCGCCCCGCTGCTCTGGCTGCGCTTCCCGCTGTCCGTCATCCCGCCCGCGGGCGCGCCGGCGTCGTCGTCGTCGTCGTCGTCGTCGTCGTCGCGCAGTCAGCGCGCCACCGCCGCAGACATGGAGGCCGTGCACCTCGTCATGCCGGCGCACGTCTTCCTGCCCAAGAGGCTGGGCTCCACCTCCGCCCCTGCCGCCGCCGCGACCAAGCCGCCCACCACCGCGCCGTCAACCAAGCCTTTCACCCCAGCCGCACCCTCCGCCGCCCCACCACCCACCGCCGCACCAACCCGCACCAACTCCAGCACCAGCACCAACCCGTCGTCATCAGATGGGGTGCCGGACGACGACCCACCCACCACCGGCCCCTCCATAACCCTAACCCGCTACACAACCGCGCACCTGCGCTCCCCCGCCCGCACCTGGCAACCCCCCTTCTACATCGGCGCCGCCGCGCACGCCGCCGGCATCCCCCTCCATTCCCTCTGCTACATCGACGTCGCGCTGCACCCGTCGCGCCGCACCGGGCCGCTCGCCTTCATCGCCGCGCGCTGGATGCGGCTGGCGTCCATGGTCGAGAACGCGCTGTGCGCCGACGTGCGCGCGGTGGGGGCCGCGAAGAGGGTGCGGGTGCATTGCGTGTGGACGAGGGATTTGGCGGAGGCGGTGGGGGAGGTGGGGGCGGTTTTGGGGATCGGTGGGGAGGGGGTTGTCGGGGCGATGGAGAGGGGGGTCGAGGGGATGAGGTTGAGGAGGGCGAGGGGCTTGGTTATGGGGAGGGGGGAGGCGGTGGCGGTGGGGGGGTGGGGGAACTTTGTGGAGTGGACGGAGGGGGTGGTGGGGGGTGGGGAGGGGGGGAGCAGGGGGGGTGGGATGAGGTTGTCTTCGTCGGTGGATCAGAGGTTGGGGCTGGTGGAGGGGGGCAGTGAGGGGTATGAGAGTGAAGATGAGGATGAGAGTGAGG
Source organism: Diplodia intermedia (assembly GCA_021495925.1). Taxonomy (NCBI): domain Eukaryota; kingdom Fungi; phylum Ascomycota; class Dothideomycetes; order Botryosphaeriales; family Botryosphaeriaceae; genus Diplodia; species Diplodia intermedia. Next base: position 57,941 of record JAKEKT010000142.1, on the reverse strand, counting down.
GTGGGAGGATGGTGGTTGAGAAGAACAGGAAGAAGAGGAAAGTTGGGCATGGCAAGGCGAAGGGCGATGCGGTGCCGACTGAGGTGAAGGGTCGCAAGGTCTCGAAGAAGGGTAAGGGCGGCAGGGCTTGAGGAAGGGCCAGAGCGGAATTTTTGAGAACCGCAGAAATCTTGGCATGGACGTCAAGGTCACGGAGACGAATGGCAACAAAGCTGGACCTTTCAACAATTACAGAGGTCTGGATACGGATGATAACTTCTGCACAAGGACGACAGCAGCACGGAAAATTCGATACGATTACTAAAAGAAACAGGTTGGCAATATTTGCTGCGGTTTAGGATTCGGAATGACGAGATATTCGAAGGCATTCTGAGTAGACTTTGCTACAGCTTATTCTTTCAAGACGGAAGATATTATTACTGAGTCAGTTTCCCTGCTTTTAAGATAGCTGAACAATGCAAGATAATTTCAATATCCTATTCCCCGTGCTATGCTTCGCCCAAGTTCCATCCACGATCTTCCCAAAACACCAAATTGACATCGTGATTGGCGAGCATGACGTGCTTCAAGCAAAGCCTGGCAGAGGCAGTGTAAGGATGTCTTTGCAAGGCAGATGCGGGTATGCTCAATTTTTGTCGCATGTTGTAAAGAGGGGAGGGGAGAGTGGCACACTGTTTAGGAGGAGCGGGATAATGTTCCTGTAGGTTCCAGATACTTCAGCTGTCAGCTGTAGCTGTTGGACCTGTCAAAGGGCCGCAGGTGCGAATGACGGATGAAGGCTCGTGTGTAAACGTCAGAATTTACGGACGTTGGAAGGCATGAGCCCTCGAAGTCCAGCGCACAACGAGCCCATTAACAACGGTAGCCGGTGAAAAAACAATTCATTTGCTCTGGTCATGAGCTCCGCACGATTTGTGAGTCAGCTGCGGCCCAAAGCGGGCACGGCCGCGAAAGTCGACTCAAGTGTTCGTCCAATCCAAATGCCCCGGCGCCGAGATATTCGGCTATGGGCGGCGATGACGACCCTTTCCTCGGAAGAAAGTTTCAGTCATGAGAGGTTCCAAGTTATCCATAACCAAGGCAAAAGGCAGAACCCCAAGTCAGTGTGGTTGGCGCCGCCGCTTGGGGTCGTCTGAACGCCAGACGCCGCCGACGCACCCTCTCGACAACTTGGAAGCAGGCTCATCTGTCTTAGCCATGCCGGCGCTCAGCTCGCGCCGCTCTGACTGACTTAGAAGACAAACGCTTAAAACCGGCTCGGCGGGTGGCGGCCTTGAGCCCCATGTCCGTGCGGGTGTCCATCCATGGATCACAGACGCAAACGCACCGGACAAGACCACCACCAAAACAGAACAAGCAGCGGACTCGCTTACCCGGACTGCAAAAAAGCAAAAACTCTCCTGCGCGAGCAGGGAACTGAACCCGTAGGCTCAGAACCCAGCTCAACGCAGGCGAGAAAAACCCTTAGCGCTATTGAGTTTTTGCTACCAGCCTAAACCACTAGGCCAACTGACTAGAACAGCCCTTCGGGGAATCGGGCGCGCTCCACGACCCCAGCCCAGTGGTTGATAGTGTAGGTGGTTGGGGTCTTAAAATATATAGTAAACATTTGGATTTCTGGACAGCCGGCGGGCGGGCAGCGCATCCATCCATGCCCACGAAGCAACGCGCCATTCTCGCTACAGGCGCTGCCCATGGCGTTGCTCCGGTCGTTCTCCTCGCAGTGCCAGCGCCGTAGACTCCGTCGTTCCGTCCGTGCAGCGCGGTCGCGGGCACTCGCCGGGCGGGCCCAGGCACCCTCCACTTCACGACCGCCGCTCTTCCTCTTGGTGTTGCACCGCACCGTCGCCCGCACTGCCCTCGCGAGCATCCCTACTCTCTTTCCGCTGTACCTCGCGATCCCACGCCCATCGTGTTGTTTTGCCCCGTTCGCCAACAACGTCACCAGCCCGGCCCCGTAACCTCTCCGCCGCCGACGCCATCGACGCGCCGGCCACTCTGCTCATCCATGCTCTTCCTCGCCAGGCCTATCCGCCAACAACAAGCCTCCGCGCCGCCCCGGGCGCATACGCTCTCCATCCCCAACCACACCACGTCCAGACCTGCTCCCGCCCACCACGCATTTCACTCCGCACCACGTACAGCTTGAGAGCGTCCGGCAAAGACATTGCGCAGCCACTCCACCGTTGCACTCAGTGGTTCCGAAAAAAAAAATAGCAGCACGCGAGCGAGCACCAAACGCCGCATACGACTCTGAATACCCGGAGGCGAGGCAGCGGGCCCAACAACCCCGCCAGCAGCCTTGAATCCCGAAAACAAACGACGCGGCACGGATCATCATCGCCGACTTACAGCGCCATGCAAACAGCAGCTCCTCAGGAGCCCGTCCCGATCGCCTCGCGAAGCATTCTCCAGCGACAGGAGGAAACCCCCGTTTCCCGCACGCATTCCGGCCATTTCCTCCCCCGACATCGCTCGAGGGATCCACGCCGTTCCAGCGCGCGCGACGAGAGCGAAATCAGGCGGTCCCGGCGAGCGATGTTGTTGCGAACGGCACTTCGATGCCGGAGTGTTGATGGGGTGAGGTCTGGATTAGTGCGGGGAAAGGGAAAAAGCCACCGAGCCGCAGCCGGGATGTCGTGGCGTGGTTTCTATATTTAGACGGCGCATGGCAGCAGAGACCATCGAGCGGATTGACAGGTTTGGCATGCTTCCTTGACGCGGTGACAGCTTTGGTGGTTCCGTGGCTGCTCTCGCAGTATCCTGACGGACGGACGGACGGGCTGACAGAGGCGCGAAGCCATGCACGCCGCAGGATCAAGCCTATCGTCCTCACGCGAAGCACCCGCACATCGAGAAGGATGTATGTATGTACGCGTTCGCATCGAAAAAGCGTATCGCATTTACATTTACGAGTAGTATATATCGCAAAGAGTTCCGCACAATCATTTACAATTTCAACCCTCACTCTCTCTCGCTTCTCCCTCCCATCCACATCCACCACCCCTACGCCGCAGCCACGACCTGCGGCGCCCGCCTCCGCGTAGGCTGGTCGTCCGCCCGCACGACGCGGTTCCCAAACGAATCCTTGACGTACTCGGCGCCGGCGTCCTTGCGCTGGCGCTTCCACAGCTCGACCTCCATACCTGCAGCAACAAAACCCGTCGTCAGCGAGACCACCAACAAAAAACGGGACGCAAGGGCCTCCTCAAACCTACCTCCGCGAAGAACACCCACCCTCATCGTACTCAGCAAATTATGCGCCGCATTGCTATGCTCATACACGCCGCCATTAAACAACGCCGTCGCATCCCTACCCACCGCGCCACGCAGCAACGCCCGGCCGCCGGGATGCTCGTCGACGAAGTCGCTGACATCATGAATAACACCAGCGACGGCGATCCAGGCGCGGCCGCCGGTTTTCGCCTGCGCGACGTAGTCGTCCCACGCGACGACGGGCAGGCGGTCGAGCGGGACGCCCCAGTCGAGGGCGGCGCGCGCGCGGTCGAGCTTCTTCTGGGCCATCTGCAGCCGCCCCTTTTCGATCTCGTTGGCGCGGAACTGCTTGAGGTCGGACGCGAGGCCGCACTGCTTCCACAGCCAGATGCACCATTTGGTCGGGTCGTATTGCCACCATTCTGTGCGGGTTGTGGGTTAGCCGGCCTTCTTCCTGTTTGCTTGATTGCTTGCTCCCGGGGGATCCCGCACACCCCGAAACCGGCGGGCGATTGGGGGAAAAAGAAGAAGAAGAAGAACGCGAAACGCTGACTTACCGATCGCGTTGCGGTAGTCGCTCGGGAACTCGTGGTGGAAGTTGTGGTAGCCCTCTCCCAAGGTCGCCAGCGCGGTGACCCAGTGGTCGCGCGGCGAGTTGCGGTCGTCGAAGGGCTGCTCGCCGATCCAGTGCGCGAGGCTGTTGATGCAGAACGTCGCCTGCTGCACGAAGAAGACGCGCAGCACGCCGGCGTAGACGAGCCCGCCCGCGGCGTCGTCCCACAGCAGCCACGCCGCCAGCCCCGGGAACACGACGCCCATGGCCAGCGCGCACTTGACGTAGTGCCGGTGCTGGAAGATGACGATCGGGTCTGCGTTCAGGTCCGAGATGTCGGTGCGCCCGATGCGCCGCGGGTTCTGCTTCATGAGGATCCAGCCCATCTGGGATTGGAAAGAAAAAGGGTTGGTGTTAGCGTTGCGGGAAACGACACACACGGCCGGTTGGGTTATATTGTTCCATTCCCCTCGGAAAAGAACAGGTGACAGCCACCGGGAAAAAAGCAGAAAGGGAACAGCTTACGTGACTATACCACAACCCCTTCCTCACCGAGTACGGATCCTTATCCGTGTCCGTATACCGATGATGGGCGCGATGATCGCGGCTCCACCAACGAATGGACCCCTCAATCGCCCCCGCGCCGAAAGCCGCCAAGAAGACGCGGAGCGGCAGCGTCGCCTTGTAGGACGTGTGCGACCATAGGCGGTGGTAGCCGGCGGTGATGGCTACGACGCGGCGTTAGCATTCTTCGCACACCGTCATTCGTTACGGACATCAAAATGCGGGGGCTCTTTCATGCGGGGAAGAGAAGAGAGAATCGGGATGGGGGAGGCGGTGCCGCTGCGGCACCGCGTGGGGCGGTTTTGCGACGTTCGATGGTGCGGCAGCGGAGCCGCTTTGGGGCGGACCAGTCGTACGGTTCCGGCGCGGTTTGTCTTGTTGTGTATGTTGAAAGAACTTACAGAGGCCGGTGAAGAAGTCTGCATGTGGGGAGAAGCAGTCAGTAATGTTCAGTCATCGAGGACGTTGGAACGAAAGGAGCCTCGGCAGTGGAGTAAGGTGAGAGCGGCGTACAGTATACATATGCGAAGATGGCAGTCTTGAGTTGCAGCGGGACGTAGAAGGCGGTGACACAGCCAGCAATCGGGATGAGGACTGTCATGAAAACGTTGAGCCAATTGACGTGCTTTGGCCAGTTCCACACCGTCATGCGCGTCTCGGTGATGTGCGGATGCGCAGCCATCGTGCCGTGACGCTGTTTTCTTTGGCCCGGGAGGGCAAGAGAACGGACGCGACGGATGAGTAATCTCCTGGGGGAGATAAATACCGTTTCGCACCAGAGGAAAAGGGAAAGACAAAAACCGGAAGAGCGGCTAAAAAGGAAGGTTGCGTCTTGGCAGGCCTCTTCTTCACAGCGTTCTCTAGTCGCCGCGGCGGAGATGCAGGGCCTTTAAGATGTAATCGTGCATTGCTGTTTCGCCATCTATTCCGGCCATTGATGCAATCTTTGCTGCCTGGAATCAAGGCTCACGAACGATTGTCTCGCGACTCGCCCAACAAAAGTTGCGGATGGATTACGGGCGGCCGGATGTGTTGGAGAATCCTGTGGAGTCGGACTGGTGGAAGCTTGCAAAGACTGGGGCTGGCATGGCGCGCGGTCAGGCCACTCGCTCCCAACGACTTTGCGGGGTCACACCATGCGGACGCCACTCTTCTTTTTCCACAACGCTTGGGCTTTGGCAACGAAACGGCGGAAAGACACACCAACACGCTCTGATGGAGGAAACGCCTTGACTTTTGGGAGTTGGAAGCACTGGCATTTGATATTTTCTCGATTGGGTGGCCGGAAGCTCGAGGGATACGAGGCCGAGCGACAGACGACGCCCTTGCGGCTTCATCGGAGAGCGTCGAGCTTCGTTCGGATATTATCGTCGCTGAAGCCTGGTTGACCTGTCAACGCGGAGGAGAGGATGGACTGACGATGTCTGCCGTCAACAACTTCGATTTGCAGATGCCAACGACAGTCGGGAGATAGCGGACGCATCGCTCACACGTGATTAGCAACATTGCTGACAGCAGCTCGGAGCTAATCGTCAACCAACATCCAAAGGACGGAGTAGGACGGACGGAGGCGGCAGAGTAGGTGAGCTGGGTGGAAAGACGCGGCTGGACGAAAGGGACACGTCTATTACACGTGTATGCCAAAGGGGCAGCAGTCATGTTGTTGTACAGGTACGACCCGAGTTCTTCAAAGCAAACCTTGTGGGACGCGAGAGACGGCGATGTTCCAGCTACCGAAAGACGCCTGACTGGCTAGTGGAGGGCATCCAGTATGATGCACGTGATATGGACACGCTCCCTGGCGCGACTGTCCACAACATCGTCGACCGAATCCCCGGTCACAGCAGTCAGACAGTAGCCTACGGTGAGATTCGGGGTCTCGGTCAGGGTCTAGCGGGGTGTCCCCGTCGTACCTGTCCCCAGGCAGACGGGCCGCTGCATGGTGCAAGTGCAGAAAAGCAGGGTTTTTGGCACATTGCTCAAAGGCGGTCCAGGCTGGCGGGTCGGCGGATCTGAGACAGTGCAGAGAATCAGCAAACGGCGATGGTGGCGTTGTCATTGGCGAGAGATGGATTGTTTGGTGTTGCCGAGTTGGGCGGGCCGGCGACGCTTTGCCCTCTCGGCCTCCCGTTTCCACAAATCTCAAACGCTGCTCGCAATCATCACCGATTGTTTATCCCTTAAAGCTGCAGTCGACTCACCTGCTGACCTCGGGCTCAGGCGCCCGACGCTTGGTTGCCATTCGACCCCGATGACACCGACACACCAAGAGAGAGAGCGCGTGCAGACGGGGTGTTGTGCAGCAGCCGCGGGGACGAGGGCGGCGGCACAGCGGCTCTGGTCTGCATCGGCATCGAAAAGCTTCGGCAGCAAATCCAGGCCGTTCGCAGCGGAGAGGAGCCCGCGATTGGGCGGCGCGCCATCCAGGAGAAGCTTGGCGAGACAGGCCAAGACTTTCGCTTCGTCGCGTCCGCGCGGCAAGGTCCACCTGCAAAGCCGATCCAGAGCCGCAGAGGGCAGCACTGGGCGCTCATCGCCCACCTTGCGGCACGACGTGTGGCGCCGTGCGTAAGCTCTGGGGCGCGGCCGAGACTGCAAACGGCGGGAGTGCGGGCCCCTCCCTTCGACGGCCGGGTGACGCGCCGCATGCCGTGGCCGACGAGACAGATGCGGTTCGAGTGGCACGGCAAGGTTCGAGACAGGCGCCAGCGGCAGTCGGCAGCCAAGCACCATCGAAGCGAAAGGCGCCTGGGGACGGCGCAGGGGTGCGGGCTAGGCGGCTGACGACGCCGCGACGGGCAGTAGCCTTATTTCGATAGGCGCCCCCTCTGCGATGCGTGTGCGCCAACGTCCCCCCTCCACATATGCCTGCGCGCCCACCACTGCCGACGCACCCCAGAGAGAGCGTCGGCGGTTTTCGCAGCGCTGCTTAATAAAATTCCACGCGCCTCGTCGTCTCACCGCGCCATGGTACTTTTCTTCTCTAGCCTCTTGTAATCCCGCCGTCCGCCAGCCCCATCCCCTTTCGCTCCGACGCTGCAGCTCGACCAAATCTAGCTTGCACACGCATCTGTCTACGTAACCCACGCCCACAGCCAGCATTTCCCACGAGTACATGATCAGCAATCCTGGGCCCCGGAATCTTTCGCATTTCTCGCATCTCCCCCGCTCTTAGCTTTTTTCCTTTCTGCATTTCTCTCCGCAACATTGCTCCAATGCCTCTCCTACCATCCGTCCGCCGGGCGTTGTCGTCATTATTATTACTCGCCGCGGCTGCCCACGCCGACCTAATACCCTACATCGCCGACGAGGCCTACGACCGCGGCGATTTCGGGCCCTACCCCTACCAGGAATACCAGACATCACCGTTGAAAGGCCCCCGCGTAAACATCGTCGCCACCAATGACAGCTGCACCAGCGGCGACGACCTCCTCTTTCTCAACCCCCGCGGCAAGCAGGTCGTGCCCGGCCCCAATCCGATGATTCTGGACCAGGCGGGAAATCTAATTTGGACGCTGGACGGGAAGCCGTACGGCGAGACGTACAACCTCAACGTCCAGGAGTGGAATGGCGAGCAGTATCTGACCTTCTGGGGCGGCGACGACACCGTCGGGGGCCACGGCCAGGGCTACTACTACATGGTGAGCGCGATCCGGTTTAATGCGGGGTCGGTATAGGCGTGGTGGCGCCCGTACGACGGGTGTACCCGTGGTGGTGCAGATCCGAGAGCACGCCATCGGTGCCTAACCATCGCACCATCCGCCCCGCGAGTAGCCGCAAATGACTGACTGTACATGCCTAGTTCGACTCGTCCTACACGCAGGTGCGGCAGATCTCGGCCGTCGGCCCCATCAAGGGCGACCTGCACGAGTTCCGCTTCACGCCCAACGGCACCGCCCTGCTCAGCGTCTACGAGATCACGCCCATGGACCTCTCGCCCGTCGGCGGGCCCGAGGCCGGCTGGGTGTGGGACGGCGCGTTCCAGGAGATCGACCTGGCCACGGGCAACCTGCTCTTCTCGTGGCGGTCCAGCGACCACTACGCCGCCAACGACACGTACCAGCGCTACACGTCGGGCGGCACCTCGGCCTCGTCGCCGTGGGACTACTACCACATCAACAGCGTCGACAAGGACCACCTCGGCAACTACCTCGTCTCGGCCCGCTACACCCACAGCGTCACGTACATCTCGGGCCGCACCGGCGACGTCCTCTGGCAGCTCGGCGGCAAGCGCAACGACTTCGTCGACATGTCCGAGGGCCGCGCGACCAACTTCGCGTGGCAGCACGACGCGCGCTGGCGCGACGCGGGCGCCGCCATCACGCTCTTCGACAACCGCGCCGCGTCGGGCGTCTACGACGCGCCCGAGTCGCGCGGCATGCGCATCGCCGTCGACCAGGTCGCCATGACGGCGACGCTGACGCACGAGTACACGAACCCGAACGCCGCCATCGTCTCGTCCAGCCAGGGCTCGATGCAGGTGCTGCCCAACGGCAACGTGCTGCTGGGCTACGGCTACAACGGCGTGTACGTCGAGTACGACGGCGCCGACGGCCGCGTGCTGTGCGACACGCGCCTCGAGCCCGAGGCCCGCTTCGAGAGCGGCGACGTGCAGAGCTACCGCGTGCTCAAGGCGGGCGGCTGGGTCGGCCGCCCCAACACGAAACCCGACATCAAGGTCGAAGGGAGCAGCGTCTACGTCAGCTGGAACGGCGCGACCGAGGTGCACCGCTGGGTCTTGCAGGACGCCGATTACGCCGAGATGGACGGCGCCGAGAGCGGCGAGCGCGGCTGGGAGGACGAGCTCGGCGAGGCCTGGCACAACGTGCAGACGGTCGAGCGCGCCGGCTTCGAGACGGAGCTGCGCTTCGGCGTCAGCACCAGGCGCTACGTCAGGGTGCTGGCCCTGGATCGCGAGGGCAGGGTGCTCGGCGCGAGCCAGCCCGGCGGCACCACGATTGATGATGAGATACGGAATTCGGTAAGCGGCAACGCCTTTTTTGCTCTTTGGTTTTCCCGTGCTGATGTTGTTCCGTTTTCTGGCAGACTATTATTCTTGGCCACCGCTTTAAAGATGGCGATGCGACTATCCTCGCTTTTCTGGTCTGCGTCGCCCTCGTCGCAACCGGTGTCACCATCGTTATGGCTTGGCGCTCGCGTATGGATAAGATCGCGTATCAGAAGCTGTTGGATGAGGAGAAGGAGGATGAGGTCGAGGTCGGCGAAGAGGAGGAGAGGTTGTTGGGGAGAGAGCAATGGCGCATCGGATCGTGACCTAGCCCTCCTTTCTCACATCTGGTTTTTGCATTAGCTGGTTTGGTTGGTGCTTTTGGCGATTGCTTTTTTTTTTCTGGATTTGGTCGATGTTGACGCCATTTAAGCGACATCTTGGAGGAGTGTGTATGTTTGAGATACCCGCAATACGTGTAGAATTGAGAGATAAGACTTTGTGGTCCAGTACATACCTTGACTCGAGTAGCTGTTTGGTAGCAGGTGGGCTCAGGCGATGAGAAAGATGCCGCTAACCGAGTGAGGGAAACCAAACTTGGCCAAATAAGGAAAGGTTGGTATCGGCATCACAACGTCATGCCATCGCAACTAAAAGCAATAAAGTTCCTTGGAATCGAGCGTCGAGATCGACGCCGTTCATAAATTCTTTCTATTCATCTTGGAGTCATGTTTGCCAATTACCAATCCCTCCAGAATATTCCAGGCCGCGTCCGTCCATGTATTCAAGCCAACCCTGTGCCAAGAGGAACTGTCCGGAATTCAGCTGCTCACGCCATGCCCAATCAGCCGGCCTGAGGCTCATCATCTGCCTCCTCCTCCTTGATTCCGCCACCCTGCTCACAGACTCGCATGAAAACGTCCGCCATGGTCTCCTTGAACGTCTCCTCATCGCCTGCACGGGCTGCCTGCAGTCCAGTAGCGAGAACGCGCCTGGTAGCTACCATAGGGTTCCCGTTAAGGCTGGAGGTAAGTGCCATGCCGTGGTACTCGCGCCAACGCCCCATGAGCTCGTTAGGAGTGAGACTGCTCGTTTCCGTCGGGCCAGGGGTGGTTAGAGCTTGAGCGGGAGCCGACGTGATGGTTGAGAAGTCAGTCTGCAAGGCAGGAGGCTGGCTGATGACAGGAGGAGTGACATCATTCGACATGGTAAATTCTTGAGCTAGGTTGCCCAGGAAAGTACCCGCCTCTTCGTACTTGAGTTGTGAGACACCGCGCGAGCGAGGCCTATCGAGCTGGAATGGGTTGATTCCTCCAAGGCCGCCGCGGCGAGCCATACGCTCTTGGTCATGCTGAGTGCGAGAGAGGCGCATGGAGCGCATGGGAGACAGCGCACGAGCGGCGCTACCAGCTCTATCGGGCATCTGAGGGCGAGTCCTGTTGGGCGCAACAATTTGAAGTTCTGATGTGACCTTCAACTGCGGGTTAACACTGCAAGCAATATCTTTTCCAAGAAAGTACAGACCACATGTTCGTTACCGTGACGTTCGGAATCCAACTCATCCGTATCCTCATGCTTGATACGCTTGGAGCTGTGGCCGTTGAGCAGATCATCTGGCCCCTCCTCGTTCTTCCTCTTCGCCGTGGTTGTGACATCAGGCCGCTGATAGACTCCGTATCTACCCCAGTGGGCATCTGAAAGCCCTTTGAGGATGACATGCGTGGGAGAAATGTGAACATCTCCAACATCACTACCTCTGTGACTCTGTACCGCGATGCTGAAGTTGTACAGGGCGGAATTCACGACATCGTCCCTCAAGAAGTACAGCATGACCGATGTGCAACGCGTGTGCGACCTCAGCGTCTGCACACGCGACATCTCGGATTCATTCACGAGGGGCCATACGTTCTGAGGCAAGGCAACGGTCGGCGGCTGCTTCAGCGTCAAGCTCAGGCGACTGATATTGTTGACGAGCTCTTCGGTGACGCGATGCTTTTTCTGGCCCGCAAAGGTCTTTCTCGCCTGTTTCTTGATGAACTTAGGCAGCCCATCTTTGGCCGACGACACATGGTGGATGAAGGTCCTGATGTTGTTGACCGTGAAGATGATGTCGATGTTCTGCCTGCTTGAGTCGTCGGAGACCGTGGACGGCGTGAGGCTGAGACGTATAGCGGCGGCAAAGTTCGAAGAGTTTTCGGCGGGCGCGACCTGTGCCATGAGAGCACGGCTGTCGTGTCCAGTGCTGGGCCGGAAGATCCCGATAAACTCAGCGGGCAACACATTTCTTCCCACCTGCTGCTGAAACCTCACGATCGTGGGGAAGACGCACGGCGGTTTGGCGCTTGGCGTCGCCATATTGACAGCGTAGACCGCTTCGAGAGCGGGTACAGAGAGCGACGTTGAAGAGGAGAGGGTTGAAGAAGCACGGTGGGGCTCGGGCGGAGGAACAGCTCAAGTCAGGCCGCCAGACTTTCGCGCAATGCGGCAGGCGCGTCGGGTCGCTCCTTCCGCCAGCACGTCGGCCAACCCTACTCGCTTTTCCGCGTCTCGGCCTTGGCATCCTTTCCATCTTTCCGTGCCCCCCCGCGGGACCTTGGCATATATAGACGTCCACTGAGCCGAGCCTCCCTCAACCCTTCTTCCTCTTCCCTCGCTACTTTTCTCCAACTCTACATCAACCCGACCAACACCGCTAGTCGTCGAACATACCCACCCGCCACGTTTCGTCGGCCTCGTGAGCTGACACATGTTCATCTCCTAGATCTCCATGCACTGACCTGACCGACGCCACTTGCCATCGACCTCACTCGCCCTTCGCCGCGCCGTACCTGTCTAACTCCCAGACCCTCCCGCGCCCGGGTCAACTTCGATGACCACAACTGGAAGAGCCTCGTGGAAGAGCCTCAGCCACCATCAACGCCCGCAGTTCGTCATCCTCGAGAGCTGATACCCGCTCAACTCTGAGATCTTCACCCATTGGGCCGAGATCACTCTCGTGAGCTCGAACGTTGGACAATCAGGAGGAAGAGCTTGGAGGAGCTGAGAAGTGCGTTGCAGGCTTGAGGCCCAAAACAAAGAAACAAAGGAGAAACAAAGGAGGAACAATGATTGGACAAACGATTCCTTTCAACCAACAGGCCGTCGTCCCGAAGCTACCGTTTGCCATGGGACCTCCGTGAGGCAGTCTTTGGCAAACAGTCGTGTCAGCGGATCCTTGTCAAGCGGTAGCTTAGGGGGGCCTAACCTCTCTCGTTCTCGAGAGAGTCTTGTGCGATTGACTCGCCCACTCACGTGAAGCTTGAAGAGGAAGAGGAGGACATAGCAGAGAAAGTAAAACTGAAAAAAAAGAAAACAAGAAAAAAAGAGGGAAAGAAAGCAAAGAAAACGAATCTGAACGGGGACAAAAGATTCCTCCAGACAGCCAGACAAACAAAGGAGAAACAGAGGAGGAAACTGATTGGACAAAAGATTCCTTTCAACTAACGGGCGCTCTCTGAGCTACCATCTGCTGACTGCGATTATGGAGGGGACATGTACGTTGTTTTTAGTACTTGTTCCTTCCGTTTGCCAAGGACCCTCCGTTGAACAGTCTGGCACGTTTACACGGGTCGGGGGTGCCGTGAGCGCACGTACTGGATTACTCTTTTGGCAAGCAGTCGCGTCAGCGGGCGGTAGCTTGGAGAGGCAGCCTGTTATCTCTTGTTCTCAGGAGACTTTTTTTTCGTTGACACGCCCGACGTGCTTGGGATGTTGAGGAAGAATCTTGTCAGCCGCATTGAAATGAAACATGCTTCGCCAATTCTCGAAATTGGATTATCTGTATCGCCGCGTACGCCAATCTCTATTAACCTTGATCCCCATGCCTTTCTCCTCGTATCGTTGTTTGTTGCTTCACTGATACAATGCAGGCATGTATTCCGCCAGCATTGGAGCCGGTATCGGTTGATGATATGCACTGCAGCACGCCACCGCTCAAATTTGTTTGAGCCCCGGGTACTAGCATGATTCTGGTATAAAGTGATTGGCGTGAACTAAAAGCCAAGCTGAAGAGAAGTAGGCAAATACCAAGAGATATAAGCATGCAAGCACTTAGCTTCATGAGAAAGTCGCATTCTGGCTGAGCCAGATTATTACGCAACCTACTCAAGCTGCGCGTTGAGTATATAGATCTCGTGCCCGTGGTGGGAGTCAAAGTTAATGCGGATCATTAAGTATACTAACATCTGTATCTGCATTCAGATACCTGGAACTACTAATGCAGGTATTTGGTCGTCATTGCACGGCATGGAAGAACAAAATTCTCTAAGCAGGGCATGGCCTTCATACCGCATTTGCTCTATGTGCCATTTTTGGTTGACGGGTGTTAACCTTGATATTGAGAAACGTCGTGTTAAAATGATCACACGAAATGGTTCAATCACTTCTCAAATCGGTCATAACCTCTCGGCGTTGACCACGTTTCCTCCTTCCTCTCTACTTCATCTTCTCAAACTCCACCTTGGATTTCTTTACTTTGCTTCTACGCCACAGAGCTGACAACGGCATTTGGGATTTTGACCTTTGGTCTTCCAAGACAGCTACTCACGAGAAAATGCCGTCCTTCCCCGTTATCGCTGAGTGGTCATCCGATCCCACTCGGGGATCACTATCGCTTGGTAGTATTGGAGATGCTAATCCCGAATATTCCCTTTATATGGATATAGAATACCGAGAGCCCAACAAGCAATGCCAACTGATGAAGCTCCGTCTCATCCCTGTGACAATCAATGCTGAGGGTGAACGACGCCGTCAGGTCGACAGCATTATCTCGCTCGTGTTCGGGGCAAGCAACCTTAGCAGCAGTCGATTGGTCACGGACACCCGCCGCTCGTGCCCTCCCACGGAAATCACAGCTGCTACACAGGGCGAGATCAGGCGTATCAAGGCCTGCGCTCCCAAGGACCACCAACACGACGGCGTCATGAAGTTCACTATCAATGCCCGTCCGGTCCTGCTAATACCTCGTCAGCCTGCCCCCATGGTCAGCGAGCCCTTGCAGCTTTTCAAGCAACTATCCTTAGCAAAGGAATTCTCGCTCTACGCCGTCTACCCCCGCGTCGTCTAGTATGACCTGTACAGATTCTGCAGCGCAGTGGGATCCAGCGATGTAGTCATCCCACCCAACCTCAACACCCTAACGCACATTTCCCGGTGGATGCCCAACGACTCCGATTGGAACGAAGTCATCGAAAACACGCCCAGTGGCCGCTCGATCAGCTCAATGAACCCCAACGCCGACAATGGCAAGACGCTCAACCCCGACTCGAGCAAGTCCGAGTGCATTCAAAATTCGACAGCGAAGGCGCCCAAGGATCTGACGCATTCGCATCATCAGGGCGCCTTGTCCCTCTCCAAATCTGCCTCCGCTGCGCGCAGCCGCGTCATGTCGAAAGCCCTGGCTCGGCAGAGGAGCCGTCTTGTTTTCGGCCGGGAGGCCGGTGCCAACATGACTTCACACGGCACTTCCCCGATCAGAAAGCCGAAAGAGGTAAGGGAGGACCAGGCCTTGAGCCGTGATCCGCCCCAGAGAGGCAAGAAGAGGAGCTTGTCCGTGGACACCGAGTCCAGTATCGCGGCTGCTTCAACGGCGGACAGGCCCGCGGACACCGCTCAACTAGCGGGGGCCAAGCTGGACCGGCAAGCTCTCGGCAACGCAGAGCGCCTGGCCTTTCTCCGGAAGAAGGTTCAGGACTCGATCGGTGCAATGACAGCGAAGAAGCGCGTGAGGTCTGACAAAGACGAAGACGTCGAGGCGACGGCCGACGTCTTCCTCGGCAAGCTCAAGGAGGACCTGGAGTCCAGGTGGGCGCGCCCCAGGAACGGCCGGGCATCGCCGCCACTGCCGCCGCCGTACGCCGCTGCCAGTCACGGCCCTGGCGACACCTGCGAGATCGTCAAGCCGGGAGATCACGCACCTGCTAACACCCAGCCATTCCTTGTTCGGGACGCCGCCTCCTGCGGCGAAGCCGTTGTCTCGGAGCAGGCTGTCGCCACGACCATCAACATCACGACTGTGCTGAACGGCCCTCCGTACTCCACCGCCGACGTCATCCGTGGCACCAAAGTACACCGCCCCGCTCAGGAAGCTCTCTTCGCGAAAAACAAGTTGTTGGCGCTCTGGCGACGCTGGACGGCGTGGGTCCTGAGAGAGCACGAGACGGAGCCGGCGGTTGTCGGACCGCTCCTCTGGAAGGCATTCCGGGCGGCGAGTTGTGGGAACATGGGGGGATTTGTGGAGGCGATTGTGGCGGTGTTGGATGTTTTGTTTATGTGAAGGAGGCGTTTGTCTATATGTAGAGGTATTGCGGAACGAGAGGGGGAGTTGAGATTATTGAGAGGGGGGTGGGTGGAGTCTTCTGTTTGCTTGTAGAGGACTGGCGCTGGGGAAGGGGACGGGGGAACAAGATCTCCGCGAAGGGCTCATGTGGCACGTAGTTCTAACTCTGATGCTGTGTGAGTGACGGGTGGTACTGGCCAATGAACGTTTAACGCTAGACACCCCAGGTGTTTAATTATATAACACGTGCCGGGAGCGGTTCCATCACTTCCAAAATCAACGGCTTAACCCTCGCCGGGACAATCCTTCCTCCATCCACATTACTTCATCCTCTCAACCTCAACCCTGAGCTTTTGTTTGGTCTCTACCCTAAAGCTAAGTTTGTGGCACTCACTCTGGAAACCTCTCAAGATACGTTTGATACCGGCCCCACGCTTTTGACGCCAGAATTCACCTTCCATCTTCCCACTCAAATTCCGCGTGGAATTCAGTCATGTCCGCTTTCGGCAGACCGATTTCCATCCCTGTTGTCGCTCAGCAGATATCCGATCCTATCTCGGACTCACCGTCGCTGGGAACGCTTGGGGATGTTCATCCGGCTTGCCACCTTACCGTACAGCTGGAGCACCTAGATCCCGACGGACAATATCCATGCGTGAAGCTCCGCCTTACTCCCCTGACGACCAATATTAAAGGCGTTCCCGGCGGTCATCACCCCCACAGTAGCATCTCGCTGGCATTCGGGACAAAGCACATCGAAAGGATCGACTTGAAGATACCCAGGATTATTCCAAAAAAAACCCACGGCGGCCGAGGCTGCGCTTCAGAGCGAACTAAAGCGCTTGAAAGGCCTTTCCCCCACGAAATGGTATTATGGCGCCTACATGAGGTTCACCGTCGAGGCCACTCCGGTCTTGCTCATGCCCCGTCGGCCCTTCCCTCTGGTCGACGAGTGGCAGCTACGTCAGGTACAACTCTTCAAGCAACTCATGTCAGCCAAGTCCTTCACCCTCTACTTCGTCTGTGACCGCCCTTTCAGGAAAAACACTCTTTACCCGTTCACCAGGACGATATCCATGAGCAAGAAGGACATCCCGGGAAACCTCAACACTCTCAGCCACGCCGCCATCCCCAATGCCGTCGACTCTGATTGGAACGGCATCATCGCCCACAAGCTGGTCGGCAGTGGCGCGATCCGCTTGGAGGATCTCGACGGGTCGAACAAGGTCGAGTGCAGCAAGAGTTCGGTTGCGAAGCCGCCCAGCGCATCTGGAGCGGACGACAAAGCCGCCAGCGAGTCCGAGGATCTGGAGCATGACCTGAGCCAGCGGCCCGCTGTATCCTACTCCAAGTCCGCCCATGAGGCCCGCGACTGCGTCATGTCGAAGGCTCGAGGCCAGAAGAGGAACGTTGTTTTCGGCCAGAACGACACCGTCTTGGTTCCACGCAGCACTCCTCCGAGTGTACTGCCGATGGAGGGCATCGAACACCAGCCCCTACAGAAAGGCAAGAAAAGGAACCTCTCCCCAGACACCGAGTCCATCGCGGCTCATGCTCCAACGACCAACACACCCGCCAATGTCCCTCCAGCCGAGTCCAAGCCAGACCTACAGATCTGCAGCCACGAAGAGCGCTTGGCGTATCTCCGCACCAAGGTCAAGGAGTCGATCGCTTCTTTCAGGGCCAAGAGGCCCGCCGCCGTCGAACCGCAACAGCAGCACAGCCTCCCTCCTCGCGACGACACGCATGAGCAGGCAGAGCACGTGAATCAGACGGTCGAGGAACGCCCCACGAAGCGCGTCCGACGGGACAACGACGCGGACGAAGGCGCGGCCGCCATCAAGACGATGGCCGACGACTTCCTCGAGAGCCTCAAGGACGAGATCGAGTCCTCGTGGCCGCCGTCGTCGTCATCGCCACCGCCGCCGCCGCCGAACGTGGCGCAGAGCACCACTGGCCAGAACGACCGCAGCGCCCATCTCCCCCCCGCCGACCAGTCCGGCGCCAACGACACCAGCGAGACCAGCGCCGACACCAAGGCCCCAAGCACACCCCCCACCCGCCCTCGGCCGGCCAACGCCATCACCCTCGCCCTCGCCGGCCCCCCTCCCCGCCCCACACCGACTCCCAACGACGACGATTTCGTCATCCACGGCACCGCTCTCGATGCCGGCAACGGCAACACGCCGTTGACCCACGCCTGGCGGCGCTGGGCGACGTGGGTCGTGACGGAGCACCGCGAGGCGCCGGCGGCGGCGCCGGAGGTCGTCGGACCGCTGCTGTTGGAGGCGTTGCGCGCGGCGAGCGTGGGGGACGTTGGGGGGTTTGGGGAGGCGGTTGGGAGGGTGTTGGAGGTTTTGAATTTGGGGGTTTGATGCAGAGAGGGTGTTCCGGGGGTGTGTGAGAGGGGGGTTGGGAGGGGTTGGGAGGGGGTCGGGGGAGGCGGAGTCGGCTTTGTTTGTTTGGTTGTGGGAGGGGAGGTTGGAGGCGGATGGTTGGGTGGATAGGATTTGTGAAATGGCGCTGGGGTAGGTCGCAATGCAGGACGTTTCGGCTACACTGAATCACTGGAGCGATTTGGCCTTCTTAAACGCACTCTTCCAGCAATGGTTGTCGAGAATAGGTTTCAATGAGCTTGAGCTGTATATTTCTTATGGAAAAGGCCCTTTGATTTCCGCACGTAGGCGGCTGTAATGAGAATTTTGAAAGGACTGCAAATATTAATTACCCAAGCAAATTGGTGCAACATTGTACTTTATCTTTTGCAAGCCGCTGTGGTCGGCAATATTCAATACCAGTTACGTCCTTCTACGAATCCAAACGTTGTTTTCAAACTCCGCGAAGAAAGTCGTGTGTTAATACAGGATACAGGCGAACAATGTCTGCCAGCGCCTTTGAACGGTGTCCGTCCATCTCTCGCTTCGCGCAGGTGTCCAATTCCAGCTGAGAGAACTCAGGTTAAAGTCCTTCCTTAACCACCCACCACAAGTGTTAGACCACAAAACGAAGGGAAGGCTCAGTCACTTCGTCAATCAATAATATCTACCCTCGCCGTTGGCTCCTCTTCCTCCATCTTCCTTACCTCAACTTTTCGGTCGTCGCCTTGGACAGGCTCTACCTTGGACCTTGTTCCTCTGGACCACCAAGTCAACGACAACCACCCGTGATTCTAGTAAGTTCTGCACAACAGCGAACCAGCCCGATCTGACGCCAGCACTCCAGCCACACTCCCAAATCTCACATTCCATACCCGCCCCAAGCACTTCCACCACCATGGATCTCAGCGACACCCTGATCTCCATCCCCGCCATCGCCAAATGGAAGCCAGCCGACCCGCAGCGCGGCACGCTCTCCGTCGGCACCTTCGCCTCGACTCCCCACGCCGCCAACTCCGGCTGCCGCCTCTACGCGCGGCTAGAATACCTGCAGCCGGGACGCCGCAGCCCACTCCTGCAACTCTGCCTGATCCCTCCTCCTCCTCCGTTCGCCTCCGCCTCCGCCTCCGCCGTCCGACGACGAGACTCCCACCGCAGCGTCCTCCTCGCGTACCCCTCCCGCGCCGTGCGCCAGATCACGCTGGGCATGACCGTCGGCCACGCGAGCGGCGACGCCGACCCGGCGGCGACCATGGCGGCCCTCGAGGCCGAGGGCAGGCGCGTGCGGGCGCTCGCGCCGTGGAAGGCGAACGTACGCGCGGGCGTCGTGGATGTCGGCGTCGCCGCCCGTCCGGTCTTGCTCAAGCCGCGCGATCCCATCGTCTTGGCGGACGACGACGACGACGTCTTGACGCAGTTGGCGCTGTTCGAGGAACTGTCGGAGGCGAAGGCATTCGAGCTGTATCTTGTGTATGATGGCGTGTTGCAGAATGAGGTGCGCGGGTTTTGCGGCGCGATGGCGGCGAGGGGGGATGGCGTGGCGGGGGGGATTGATACTGAGAGCCATGTTGCTGTGGAGGATCCTGGGGCTGCTGATTGGGACGACGTCGTTGTGGTTGCGAGTCCGCTCAAGCGCCGCGGGGGTCTGGCTGTCGAGTGGCCAGACGAGGTGGAGGTCGTTCGGGGTCGGCTGGAGCAGGGAGGGGAAGATCAGCATCAGCCTATGCGTGGAGGGACGAGGAGCTCGTCGACGGAGGCTGACGCCGTGACGCACGCTTCGGCAGATAGTCCCACCAGCGGCTTCCGTCGAACGGGGCTCGAGCTCGAGCCTGCCAATCCGCAAGGCAGCAGCCAGGAGTGGCGGATGGCGCAGCTCCGGAAGAAGATTCGCGAGTTCACATGGTCAACGAAGGGGGGCGTCGGGAAGGGCAAGGCGGACGAGACCAGGCCAGTATCACCAGACCAAGAGGGCCCTCCCTCCAACGACCAGCGGGAGAAGAGCCAGGCCATGAAGCGCGTCCGGTTCCCCGACGCAGTCCACGCCGAGCAGATGGCCGACGACTTCCTCCGCAACCTCCAGTCGGAGTTCGTCGAGTCGCGCGGCGGCGGCGGCGGCGAGTCCACCACCATTACCACCACCATCACCGAGCCGGCCGACGAGAGCGCTGCTGCCCGCGCCACCGCCGCTCTTCCTGCCGCAGCTGCCCACGACCACCACCACGACCACCACAACAACACCACCACCGCCGCCAACAGCATCATCATCACACCCCAGCAACCCCACCACCACGACCTCCCACCCACTCCCACCACCCCCACCCCCACAACAACCCTCCACACCGCCATAATCCTCAGCGGCCCACCCCCCAACACCACCCCGCTCCCCACCGACGACGACGCCGACGATACCGACGCCTTGACCGCCGCCGCCAAGATGCTGCCGGGCCTCTGGCGGCGCTGGA
This sequence comes from Diplodia intermedia, assembly GCA_021495925.1. Taxonomy (NCBI): domain Eukaryota; kingdom Fungi; phylum Ascomycota; class Dothideomycetes; order Botryosphaeriales; family Botryosphaeriaceae; genus Diplodia; species Diplodia intermedia. Next base: position 37,507 of record JAKEKT010000142.1, on the reverse strand, counting down.
CGGCGTGGGTGGCCGGGCGGTACAACTGGCCCGGCGGCATGCAGCAAGTAGAGCGGCTGATGGCGGGGGCGCGGGAGGCGGCCGAGGAGGGGGAAGTGGGGGGGTTCGTTGGGGAGGTGGTGGGGGTTTTGATGGGGTTGCAGAGGAGGGGTGGGGTGTAGGGGGGTTGTTTGGCTTGGTGGGGCTGAGGGAGAGAGGGAGGGAGAGGGAGGGAGAGAAGGTGCGGGGCTTGTGGGGGGTTGGGTCTGATGGCTGGATGGAGGTGGTGGGTAGCTAGCTGGTAGGGAGGAGGATTGTTGGTTGGCACGTGGGGAAGACGTGTTGGATGGATGGGCTGGTGTATGCGGGGATTGCTGTTGTTTACTGCGTCGGGGGAGCGCTTGGCGTGGCGGAGCTTTTCGCCCCCCTTTTGTTTCGAAGACGGTGAGGTCGGATCTTCTGTCGGCAATGCTGGGGTCGAGCTGCACTTGTGAAGGGCAAGGCCGGATAATGCATGGTCAGGAAGCTTGACTTGAACACTACCGCTTGCTTTTGTCCGGCCCCTTGCTACGCTTTGTCAGACCGGTCTCCCCGCAAACGTGAAGGGAGAATGAGTAGAGGAAGGGTACAGGAATTGCTACACGGTGTGGAGTATAGGACAGAGTAGAGGATAATGAAAGCCAGTGGTTGTGCCAGCTGTTTGACGAACACAGATTCTTCCTCAAAGTCCCAGACATGCCGAGATCTCCAACGAAAAAAAATTATGAAGAGCCTCAAGTCCGCCATTCAAAAGGGACGGATGCTTGAGTGCTTATGAACAACCTCAGCTCCGCCATACAAATGGGACGGATGGCTGAGTGCTCGAGCCTTTTTTTTAAAATAAAAAGGTTGCGAGAGACCATCAACATCGAACGCCATCGCAAGGACAGCAGAACAACATCAACGACGCCCGCCATCCAACCAAAGTCAGATCAAGTAGACCACTCAGAACTGCTAAAAAGGCGCAGAACCGACAACTTCATAACCTGAGGGACGTCTCCGCACAAGCATGGTTGCGCCGAACAGCGATGGCCGGTTGCCAACCAGAAGCGCGAAACACACCCGTCGCCGGTTCTCATCCGCTCCCTGGGTGTGGCGACACGGCACCTTGCACGTCAGGGTAGCTTAGGGGGCTGGACAGAGGAGGTTTCGGCTTCGCCGACGCAGATGTCCAGGGCCACGTCCATGACTACCTGAACACTTGCCCCGGCGGCAGTCCCCCTACTTCGCAACCCATGCCTCTCACATATATCTCCCTCCACCCCGTGCCACCTTGGCCTGTTGTTGCCAAATCCTGAAGAGTCGGGTTGTCGTCGGTCGGAGGTTCGCGGGTTATCGAAGGATCGGTTGTTGAGTCGGAGGGTCGAGATGCGGAGGGTCGGATCATCGGGTTGTAGGGAGTCGGGTATCGGGGAAGAGGCTGGTCATCGAAGGGTCGGGTTGTCAAACGGTCGGGTTGTCAAACGGTCGGGGGTTGGAACGGTCGGGTGGTCGGAGGCGCAGGTTATCGAAGATGAGTGATCGAAGGGTCGAACTGTCCCAGAGTTAGCTGTCCCGCAGGCGGGCGCACCTTCAAGAGGGTGGTTGTCCAAGGTTCGATCGTTCGATCAAGGGTTGGTCGCTTGGGGTTGCTGGCGGCAGAAGAGAGTCGGATTGAGGAGAGGAGTGGAGTGCGGAGGAAAGAAGGCCTTAAGTAAGTGACGGAATGTCTAGGCAGCAGCGCCAAAGCTCGGACCCCGCCGGTGCCGCGCAAACGCTTGCCCGCGAAGTGTTAATGACATCATTGGCGAAGGTCGCGGGTTCAAGCGCGCCAGCCCCGGTCGCCGTCACAGCCGTCTCAGGCACCCGCCGGGACACCTTGCCTTAGGCTCAAGCGGGGACCTAATAAAAAGAGTAAAAACCGAAACCGTCGCCGCAAATAATTGAACTGAGCCCAGGACGGACAGCACCGCACCGCCGCGCTACATGGGCACGACTCCGCAAGATTCCCTAAACCAGCCATGCAGCACCCGCTTATGATGAGCTAGGACCGCCGCGGTTGTCGGCGGAGAAGCGCGTCCATTCTGCTGGAAGTAGCAAAACACCATATGCAACCGACACGGCGTAACCTCGACAAGCACTGTGCGTTCCGTGCATGGCTGCAGCATCGCGTTTGTAGGCGATAAAATTCCCTTGCTGCTGGGCAGTAGAAGCAAATGACCAGATGAGAACGCATGAATTAAGTGCAAGAGGAGTATCTCAACCACATCCCCATTACCCAATCAAGTCAGATCTAATGCCCTGTCTAATGTACTGTCTATCTGGAAAGCCTCTATCCAACTCGCTATTCAAGGGCTTCAACAATGGACAAATCCCAAAAAAGACAAGAGAAACCAAATGAGATGTTCCGGCCATCGATCAGTGCTGGGGTTCCGGCTTGACAATGTACGGAATCTCCTCATCATCATCAAGCTGAGCCGTTATCGTCGTCAGCCGCGCGCATAAAATGATCTTCACACCGGACTTACCCACCTCGGACGACTGGAATCCCTTGCCAAAGCTTCCAGCGCTCTTGCACTTCTTAGCCGGAGTCAAGGCCACCTCGCAAAGAACAATCTTGAAGTGCTGGTGGGAGCAAAAGCCCTGCTTGGTCCTCCAGGACTGGCAGATGGGAAGTTTGCAATAGCCGCTGGGGTCATTCGCATCACCTGAAATCAACCATCAGCCGGACGACTTGCAGAGCGACGGAACAAGCTGCACTCACACTCCATCTCGACCTCGATCTTACGCGTCTCCGTCGCGGGCTTCGCGGGCGTCACGGGTCCCTTGGTCGGGCCATCTTTCATAGTGAACTGTGCGTTAGTCAAGTCGGCTTTCCGCAAGGTGGCGCGGAGGGGTTACTTGCCTTTGATCTTCTTGGCAGCCACGGCGTTGGCTAGGGCGGCCATGGGGGCGGCAAGCTTCTTGGACTCATTGAACAGCGGAGCAGCGGCGTCATCCTTGGCAGAAGCGGACGTGTCGGTAACAGCGACCTTGGCGAAAGCGCGGATGCTCATCTGCGGCTTAGCCTTGGGCTTGGAGGAGACGCTCCTTTTGGCATTGATGTTGCCTGCGTTGGGGTTGTCGACGAGGACGTTGCGGTTGGCGCAATGCGGGTCCACTGCGAGACGCGAATGTCAGTGAGCTTTTCTCCGAGAGATCTGGAGGATGAGGCCGGCTTACTCTCAGCGACCATCTCCACAGCACGGTTGTAGCTTCCGGGACAGTCATCGCGGATTTTTCCGAGAACCTTTCCGAGCTGGTGTTGGGGAGGCGGAATCAGTGACGCGTCTGGGATGGCTGTAGGTAGACTGAGGGAATACTTACCTCTTCAAACAGCGCCTCGGTTTGGTCACGCCTGACCCGGGAGAGGATGTAGTGAGACAAGTCTGTCATGGTGGCAGCGTTGTGCTGTGAGGAGGACAGCCCGAGGTAGGACGTGTTGTTGTGGGTTGGGATACGGACGCGTGCGCGCGCCTGCTGGATGGGGTGGACCGGACCACCACGGTGCCCGGCGGATCACCGCTCCGCGGTAAGACACGGGAGCGCCGAACTCAGTACACGGTCGCGATCGGCAGGACCTGAGGAAATCAGGTAGACATAGATATTCTCACGCTTTGCAACCATCAGCTCCACTTCACGGCACTTCAAACGTGCGTCCCAAACGCTATCAGTGGGACGCCATTCAGCAGCATGGTCATCATTAAAGATCCAATTGATTTTATAAAGACCCAAGTCTTAAGCTACCTAATCCATGGCGGCTTCATTACTTTGGCTTACGGCCAAGCCAAACAGGCTTACCAAGTTACTACCACGAAAATCCTAATCTCATGGGATCCAAATGTGGACCAAGCTACAAGTCTCCGAGATGGAACTTAGCGAATGCGATTTGGGAAAGAAGAATTCCTGCGAGCAGTGGTCGCCCTTGGTCGCTTAACGTGGCTCCGGTTTCGGGAGGTACGGAATCTCCTCGTCGTCGGCGAGGCTGGTTTGATAGTCGTTGCCGCCTTCCTCACCGTCTTCCTCGCCGTCGTCCTGGATGTACTCGCTGGCGTGATCATTGTTCTCTTCAAGATCATCGTCGCACTCGCTGTTATCTTCGTCCTCGCTGTCTCCCTCGTCCTCGCTGTCTTCCACGTCCTCGTCATCGTCACCGTCATCGCTATCGCTACTCTCAACGTAGCCACCCTCGCCACCGCTCTCATCCTCGTCACCGTCGCTGTCGACATCGCCGTCGTCGACGATAAACCCTTCGAGGTCGGCGTACTCCTTGCTAACGTAAATGAACTTATCCCGCGTAGAAGTGTCCCGAACGGAGCTGTTCTGCCTGGCGCGCTTCTCACGGCGTCTCTCACTCCTCACGAACTGGGGTCCTTCCTTGCTGATTTCCTCAACGTCCATCTGGAGCTCCTTTTCTCGGTTCTCGCGCTCCTTTAACTGGTTGACACGACGCCTTTCCATGATCTGCTTGATGGGACTGAGACTCTCGTACCGGGCCCGGGCGATGTAGTTGTCAACGTGCGGCTCATACACCTCATGGTGGCAGATCGAGCCGGGCTTCAGGTGGCAGCGACATATGGTGCCCGTGGGGGAGACTTTGAACGCGCGACCCGTCAGCGGCTTTCGACACGAAAGCATGAGAATGCAGAAAAAAGACTCACTTGCCACCAACCCGCCGTTCTCCTTGACGTGGACATCCATGCCGAGATACGGCTTGCGGGCTTTGACAACTTTGCTCGGATGTCAGCGAACGTGTCTCACCTCGCCCAAACACTGCGAAGTGACGAGCTGCTTACCTGCAACCTTTCGCTTCCTGGCCGGCTGGAGGACGCTGAGGTCCTCATGGTGCGGAGCCGGCCTCTTCCGCGGGGCGGAGGGCTCGTATGCGTAGAGCCGCTGGTTGGGTGGGGTCCTCGGCGGTTCGCGCTGCTGCTTCGAGCCAGGACCTTGTGGCTGTGACGGTCAGTAGCTGCGGCTTGAAAGATCTGAAGCGGGAGAGGCTCACACAATGCAGGTGTTCGTCATGACACTCCTCCATGCGGTGGTCTCGACGTTGGCGCTGCATGCTGGGCAGTCTGACAGCGCGCAGGCGCGGATCGTCAAGGTGTCGGAACGAGAGTGAGGAGGTGAAGAGGGAAAGAGAACGAGCATAGTGTTGAGCAGGAAGATGGCAATATATAGGCCTAGGCATGTGAGAGGGAACCGAACGAGCACCTGAGCCTCGGACACTGAGGTATCATGCTCGGAGGGCTGCCTCTCACTTTATGTCTAGCCCTGTTAGGCCCATGTGCCTTCGGTTCAAGTGATATATCGAGTAGGCTCGTGTCGAGGTTAGGGACTAGTGGGGATAATGGTTGAAAGCGAACTTGAGAGATAGATCCGCAGTCAGTGACTTTTAAGGGCATGAACAAAGCCTCAGACAGAAGGTGAGGTAGACAGGAGCATTGTTGGAAGGTACCTTGATGTCTCACCACGTGAAAAAACATCGCATTCTCACTCCGACCTGCCACGGGCGTATATACACATCATCGAGGTCAGAGAAACTTTCATTCAGAATGTATGACCATAGCAGTTCTGCTCCCAGAGACTCCTGCATGTCGGTGACGTCCAGCCAGTGAGATCCGACTCCCATACATGATTCCTGCGATCCATTCTAGCGTAGATTCACTGCTGTAGCAGCTAAGCCCTGCTGTTACGGGCTCTGGATTTCTGGGCAATCTCTTCAAAAGCCTTCTCGACAGCCTTCTGTTCTTCCTCTCGCTTCACTGCGGAGAAACCCTCTGTAAGCGAATGTAGATATTGGCATAGCGAGTGGACTAACCGTTCTCGATGAGCTCCTTGAGGCGATCGTACTCTCCGGGGAAGTCTCCGAAGAAGTCCTGCAGTTCGAAACGGAGCTGTGATCGGTGAGTTGTTAGACCGAAGAGAGATCTTTGTAGTACACGAAGTCGGATGCGTGATGAGAGAGTGCGTGGGTAAGATTCAACGCGTGGGTGACCGCAAGTGGGTGCGCGGGGACAAAACAGCGATTGAGAGGCCAGACGTACGGAACGGAGGCGCTGCTCCAGCTTTCTCTCGTAGAACGCCTCGGCACGCTGTTGCTTAGCCTTGTCCATGATTCGACTGGCTGAAAACGGACGATAAGCCGTTGATTGTGGGGAGTCGAAGCAGGAAGATGAGCAGGAAACGCGTGAAGGCAGCCGTTTAGACTAGCTCAGACAGGCAACCCACACAAGACAGGCAGGAGAGACCGACCGCCGCCACCCACCCACACGTGCACATCGCCGCGGCACCAGCGGAAAGGAAAACAGAGACCATCATGTTCGAAAGCGATCAACCAATTAATCGGGTATATCCGCGCTCTACAACTATCCCGCTCATCCCACCTACTCCACCCGCCCGCCACTCAACCCCTCGACCACCCAATCCAGCCGCACAGCGCTCACGCCGCGCGCATAGCTCCGATTCGTAAAGACGAACTCGGAAAACACAATCGCCTCGACCTTCTTCCCGAACAGCACGCTGCTCGGATGGATCTGAACCGTCTGGTTGCCGACCAAGGTGCGATAGCTGCCATCTGGCATCAACCTTGCGGTATTCGGCGCGAAGCCCCTGAGCAGCGACAGCAAGACGTTGCTCGCGACCGCCTCGCTGACGCCGGTGTCAGCCTCGGCCTCGCGCGACGACGGGTCGAGCAGGCCGAGCTGGGCGCACAGCGCGCGCAGCTGCTTGCGGATGTCCATGACGTTCTGCATGGCGCGGAGCGAGACGAAGCGGCGGTCGCACCAGGCCCTGCGGTCGGCGCGCTCGGCGGCGAAGGCGCGCACCGCCGCGAGCAGCGTGAGGTGGTCGCCCTCGCGGCGGAACAGCTCGCGGCGCGCCAGCTCCGCCTCCTCGCGCTTCTCCTCCGTCGCCACGTTGACGAACACGTTCTCGACGCTGAGCGCGGCCACGACGTCGATGACGTGCGCCGCCACCCCGCCGCGCGCCTCGGACGCGGCTTCGACGATGCAGCGCGCCAGCGGCGGCGTGAGCGGCAGCTTCGCCATCTGCAGCCCCGTGGCGCTGATGTCGCCCGTGTCGGTGAGGGCGCCGAGCTGGAAGAGGAGGAGGAGCGCTTTTTCGAGCGCTTCGCGGGGGGGCGGGTCGAGGAAGGGGAAGTTGAGGACGTCGTGCACGCCGCGGGCTTTCATGGTAAGCAGTGCGGCGCTCAGGTCGCAGCGCAGGATTTCGGGCGTGGTGTCCTTTTGTAGAGCGAGGTAGTCTTTTTCCGTGTAGAGACGGTAGCAGTTGCCTGCGGCTTCACGGCCAGCACGGCCCTTTCGCTGGATGGATGCGGACTGCGAGATCGGCTTGACGAGGAGGGAGTCGAGGTTCAGTTGCGGTCTGAACTGCTTGATCTTCGACTTGCCGCTATCGATGACGTGACGTACGCCAGGAACGGTGACGGAGGTCTCAGCAATGTTGGTACTCAGAATGACTTTACGTGTTCCTCTCGGAGCCGGCTGGAAGACGCGTTGTTGAAGATTTTGAGGGAGTGCCGCGAAAAGAGGGAGAGTAAGGATCTTGGGAAGCTCAGGCCCTAAACCGGCTGCGTATTCGTTGACCAACTTTTCAAGGGCTTCAACGGTATCCTGACCGGTCAAGAACACTAGAATGTCTCCGGGGAGTGGCTCCTTGTGATGCACTTGGAAAATGGTCTTGAGCGCAGCCTCGACAAAGTCCTGGGTAGGGTCTGGCAGGTAGTTGACCTTGACCGGGAACATACGTCCTTCGATGTAGCATGCCGATATCGAGTCGTGGTGCTTCGTTGCTGTCTCCGAATCCTTGGAGCCATTGACCCTTGCTTCAGTAGACTTCTGCGGCAGTGCTTTATCCTTCTTTTTCCCGTCTTTCGATGGCTTAGAGGTCGTCGTGCCATTGGCGGCGCTGGCCTTTTCCTGGAGAGCCGGCGCCGTCTTCCCTTCCGCCTCATCGAAACCCTCGTCGAAAAACCTGAGCAGCCTCTGCGTATCAGCCGTAGCACTCATGACAACGACCTTCAACCTCCGTCCATTCCTATGCTTCTTCCAATCCCCGCACACGATCCTCCTCAGAAACCCCAGCACCAAATCCACATTAACGCTCCGCTCATGCACCTCATCCACCACAACACACCCGTACGCCTTCAACCACTGATCGCGCAACAGCTCCTGCAACAGCATGCCCTCCGTCAAAAACTTAACCCGCGTACTCGGCGACGTCGACACATCGAACCGCACGCTATACCCGACCCTGCTGGCCGGCGACGACGCGCCCAGCGGCGACCCCATCTCCTCGGCCACGCGGCGCGCCAGCGAGATGGCGGCGACGCGCCGCGGCTGCGTGATGGCGATCATGGCTTTGCTGCCGTCGCCCCCCAGCCACGGCTCGGCGAGCAGGAACTGCGGCACCTGCGTCGACTTGCCCGAGCCCGTCTCGCCCACCAGCACCAGCACGTCCCGCGCGTCGCGCAGCGCCGCCCGGATCTCGTCCTGGTGCGCCCAGATGGGCAGAGACTTGCGCACCGCGAGCAGCTGGTCGCGCCGCTTTGCCAAAGGCCCGGAGGAGGAGCGCTTGTCGCCGCTGTTTTTGCCGCCACCGCCGCCGCCATTGGGGTGGTCGCGGCTGTGTTTCTTGTGGAAGTGGGACGGGGCGCTGTGGGAGTGTTTCGAGGGCTTCTGGGCGTCGTGGGCGGGTCGGCTCGTGGCGTTGTTGGCGTGCGGTTTTTCGTCGCGGTCGCGCTTGCGCTTCTTGCTGGGGTTGAGGGATTCATTGTCGTGTTTGTGCGATGGCTTGGAGGGTTTCGGGGCGCTGCGGCCGCTCTCGAGGGTGGTGCGCACGCGTTCGGCCATTTTTTTGGGTGGTGGGAGTTGTCGGAGGAGGAGCGGCGGAGGTGAGGCGTGAAGGCCGCACCAGAAATTTTGACAGGGATTGCGATTAGATTAGATTAGATCGAAACATCTACGCAGGGCTGCTCCGATGCACCATCCTGTCCGCAATGGGATTTTTTCATGTACTCGGACCAACCAGCTTTGAGCTTCAAATGTGGTATTTCTGAAAAGAAAAAGGGAGCGTAGCAAGCACACTACAAATAAACTTCTACTTTTCCAAAATGCGAAGCAGTCAGCAGACCGGCGTGCCGGGAGTTGAACGGCATAAGCAAATATATTACTTCATGAAAGCAGACAGATCTATGGAGAAAACGAGACATGCGGCACTCATGTTTCTCCCCATGCCTCCATCTCCGAGCTCAACCAACTAGGCAATACCTAAAATTTCCGTTGTCTACAGTTATATCCCAGCACAGGACGACCAACACATCAACCATCTAGCCAGTCACCCCCAACCCTTCCCACCAGCCGTGGTTCCCCAAGCGCTTCAGCCCTGAGATCACGAGAAAAGCAGAGATAGTATCCCCCACCACCACCGCAGGATCACACCAGGTTCCGACTTCCACTTGCAGTAGAATGGTGCAAGGCAAGCCTCGGCTCCACAGTCTTCACGGTCCGCCGCCGCCATCGAAGTTGAATCCGTCCATTGAGAAGGAGGGGTCGAGGAACCAGCTCTCGGCCGGCAAGCCGAGAATCGTCTCGAGCTCTTTATCCGGCGGAAAAGTGGTGGTGGCTGGCGGGCTGAAGAGGCCGGTGGTGGTAGTGAACTCGGATGCGGCGCCCGCTTGGACCTGTGTGTTATGGCCGCTGCCGTGAAGGTTGAGGGGTGCTGTGTCGGTAATGGCCGTTGTTGCGGTTGGTGTTGTTTCCGCGGCCGTGGTTTTTCCCGCGGCCTGGGCTGCGGGAGAGGCGTTCCTCGTTGTGGTTCTTTTCAGAAACGATTCGACCATCAGGTGGAACTTCTGGTTCGGATAATCTGCAAGCAGACTTGATGTTCGCCGAGAGATGTCGATGAGTGATTTTTCACGAGAGACCTCGGCGTGAGTCTTGGACAGGGTGAGCGCCAGAGCCGCTGTGGGATATTCAGTAGCCAATTCACTGGTTCGTTGGTTGCGAGCTGCAGAAAGTACTTACCTGAAAAGGCAATGGTCAACGCGGAGTATGTTGGCGAGAATTGCAGCTGCCATTTAAAAGAGTTCGTTTCCGTGATGAATCGGAGATGGTCGGTGACAGAGATCAGTGTTTCTCGGCTAAGTTGGTAGAATGCATCCTGGATGAGACGGCCTCCTCCGGATTTCTGTCGGTGCAGTTCGCTGAGGATTGCGCAGTAGACGAGGATCGTAGCATAGTTCTTTTGAACAGCCAAACTGACGCGATGAAAGGAAGCCATGTCATATTCGTATTCTGAGACATATGTCAGACATGATGAGAGGGTGAACGGTGCTCAAAGGTCCGACTCTCACCCTCATGTTGCTGGTCCCAGTACATCTCCCAGCAATGGAATGACTCCTTTGCATCCCGCACGAGGGCCATCGCATCTTCCGCAAAGTTTGTATAATCTTCAATGATTTTTTGCCACTTCTCTGCTGACTCATGAGCGGATAGTCTATGAGTTTGATTCAGACACATACCTCTTAGCTGCACGAGATCAATAATTGATAGAAAGCGAAGGTCCAAGTGGCGCGAACAAACATGGTCACGGAATGCTCGGAGCCCATCTTCCTCGACCCGGGCCAATCGAGATTTTCGAGCGGTGCCGAATGCAATCTCGCGTTCCAAATGGTAGATTATCAGCCACGTTCGAGCCTCTCGGCATAGCTTGCGCTGCTCCTTGACCGGCAAAGTTGTCTCTGCAGTCAGCTTGTGCAGCGAGTTGTCAATCCCGAGATCCAAAGCCACGTTGACCGCGTGGCTCAAAGCAAACCACGACTTTTCTGACCAAGCGGCCAGGATCAGTAGAGCCTGGGCAGTTTCAAGCTTCGCCGGATTGTCGAAAAGACTTTCCCCAGCCAGCCGGCTTACTTCCTCATTCAAAAGCTTAGACAGCTCCTCCATCCCTTCCTCCATCCTGCTTGCCACCGAGAGGATTGATGCAAAGAGAAAAGACGAAGACCGGCGGATCTTATCAAACGTGTCCAGGGTCGACTCAAAGAGAGGGAGGTATGGATTGCTTCCCGCCATATATCTATTATTCGTCAGCATTGAGGAACTCATAAGTGACTCCAACAGAAATGCGTTACGAACACATTGAAAAGGCGGCGAGCCCGATCTTCGTTTATCGAAAGTTTTGTCACCACATCATCAAAATCCCTTTTAACAGCCATCTCGCCATCACTAGGAAAACCAGATGGTGGTTTGTGTGAATGAAGCAGATGAGTATTCCTCGCCGGTGCCTTTGGGGTGCATGCTGGAGCCAAGTCATGCACCGTACTGACCGGAGCGCTAAGCTGCTCCGGGGAAAGCTCACTCTCTCCTCTCGAATCCGACTCAAGATCCGGTGGTTCAAGATTATTACCAGTATACGTATCCATGGCTGTCGAAGCAGTAGGCCTGGTGGACACATCACTCAGCGAAGCAACGTGACGCCGTAGCCTTTCGAGCTCCTCTCGCAGAGTGTCTTCCTCGGCACGCTTTCGTTTCTTAGACGACTCAACGGCATCATAGATGCAATCGACCTTGGAAGAAGCGCACCTCTGGCAAGGTGGAAGTCCGTTCCCCTCACAGCGCATCTTCAACCGGCGGCAGTGTCGACACGCCTTAAAAGTCCTGGCCGGAGAGGCGTCCGGCTGAGAACCGGCGCCGGAGGAGGTACGGCCAGCGCCATGATCTCTTTGATTGAACATTGGCCTTGCAGCGTTGCCGGACGATATTGAGAGACAGACAAGAGGGTTCGGGGCCTGTGCGGGGTCAAGTCCTCCCTCAAGGTTTGCGCGTCACGACATCGACCGGCGTTTCCGGCGCCGAAGGAGCCCGGCCACGACTTCCCGCCGGCCAGTCCGGCGCCGGAGGAGATCACGCAATTGGTGCAGCAGCGAATATATATTGGCACTTTCTCCGCAAAGGACACTCGGATTATTCTACTGCCCCGTAAGGAAAAAGTCAAAACAAGAGAAAGAAGAACAGTTCCACCACCCCCACCACCAACATGCCTCCTCCCCCTCCCCCTCCCTCATCATCCCTCGACCAACTCCGCGCCCACACCACCATCGTCGCCGACACGGGCGACTTCAACGTCCTCTCCCTCTACCGCTCGCAAGACGCCACAACCAACCCCTCGCACATCCTCGCCGCCAGCCGGCGCCCCGAATACGCGCACCTCCTCCACGCCGCCGTCGCTCACGCCCGCGCCGACCCCACCACCGCCGCCGCCGCCGCCTCCGACCCCGACGCCCGCGTCGACGCCGCGCTCCTGCACCTCCTCGTGCTCTTCGGCTGCGAGATCCTGCAGCACGTCCCCGGCCGCGTCTCCACCGAAGTCGACCCAGCGCTCTCCTTCTCCGCCGACGCGACGGTCGCGTACGCGCGGCGCATCGTGGCCGCATATGCGGCGCGCGGCGTGGGGCGCGAGCGCGTGCTGGTCAAGATCGCGGCGACGTGGGAGGGGCTGCTGGCGTGCGAGACGCTCGAGCGCGAGGGGATCCGCTGCAACGTCACGCTGCTGTTCGGGTTGCGGCCGCAGGCGATGCGCGCGGCGGAGGTGGGGGCCACGCTGGTCAGCCCGTTTGTGGGGCGCACGCTGGATTGGTGGGTTAAGGAGCGCCCGGGGGTGGATTTCTCGGGGAGGAAGGATCCGGGGGTTGTGATGTGTAGGGAGGTTTGGGAGTGGTATCGCGGCCGGGGGGTGGAGACGGAGGTGATGGGGGCGAGTATGCGGAGTGTGAGCGAGTGTAAGGAGTTGTGTGGGTTGGATGCCATGACGATCAATGTGGGGTTGTTGGAGGAGTTGAAGGGGGCGGAGGTCGAGATGAGGCCGGTGTTGGTGAGGGAGAAGGGTGAGTGGTTTTGGTTGATCTTTTTTTGTGAGAGTGCGCGGAGCTGACGGTGTCGACAGTTGCGAAGCAGGATGCGTCTGTGAAGGTCAAGTCGTATGCCGATGACGAGGCGGCGTTCAGGATGGATCTTTTCAATGACCATGCGGCGCATGATAAGATGACGGATATGCTGCGGCAGTTCTTGAGGGATGGTGAGGCTACGAAGGCTGCGTTGAAGGAGCTACTGCAGTCGAGCTAGACGGTGGATTGATTCTTTCCCACAGCAGATTGTTGGCTTCCACTCTCTCGCTGCCCAGACACAGCGCGTATTGGATGCAACTTGTGCTTGAACCTTGAACTAACCCAATCTTATCAGACGCCGTGAAAAGATCCCCTTTGATTTGTTTTTACAATGGCCATCTGAAGAAAAGAGAGGTTCAAGGTCAAAAAGGCCCCGGCGTTCAAAATGCGAGTATCCCGAATCCTCAGCACCATCCCTGACAGATTCAATAACCAGACATCGGAGGTACGGGTGGCCAAGGGGACCAAGAACGACGCTCGTGCATACCACGCCTTGCGGGCCTGCACTCTTGACGTGATTTTCAAATTCATCGCAGGACCATGCCAGCTCTACGGATCGTTGTTGTTGATCGCCCCCATCCGCGATACTGACGTGTAGTACAGGGTCCCGACGGCGCCCCTGCGGAGGGAGCCATAGGACTTTAACCCTCAAAGTCCACGCATCGAGCCAAAGGTACTGAGAAAGCTTGTCCGGGGCATCTGCCAAGTAGTTCTGGTCATGAAGGTCTTTCCAAGCGAGTATGGTGCGGTCCACCAACTCTACCCAGATGCGAAAAGGCTTTTCCCCCACCAAACGGCAGTCTGCCATGAACCCGTCGGGATCCCAGCGAGGATGGAACAACGGCCCTTCCCAGCCTGTCCACGACCAGGTGGGGAAACCGGGGCGGCGTTGCTGTCTGCCATTGCCGAGCCACGACAAGCACGACAGGAAAGCGTGGAGTCGCACATCACCGGCCGGGAACGCGGGAGATGCCAGCTCTCGCTCGAAGAGTATGGGAACTCCCCAAAGGTGATGAACGGGAGGTTCCATCCTTCGAAAGGCCCTCAAGACGCCAGAAAACGCATTGAGGGCATCGCTGGCTCGCGTCAACGACCGCAGCGAGTACAAGTCTATCCGCTCCAGGATCGTTTCGGGGGAGTCGCCAGTCCCGGAACAGACCACAGCGTCGAGGTAGTGCGAGTATTTGGAAAGGGGGGAATCCAACGACAGCCGCGATTCAGAGCCTTGGTCGACAGAAAAAACCCGGCATGCAAACGAAACTTGCTCGTCGGTGAAAACGAGACAGCGTCGCGCAAGCAAGCCCTCTTGGTACGTCCAGCCTCTGGTGTTCCACTTCGACTCTCTGAGCAGCTCGTTCTGGGGGTACCGGTACCGATCCATGCCCATATCCGCGCTTTTGCGAAAGGCCGAACGGCAGCACACCAACATGTTGCCGATCCGACAGTGCAAGCGTGGAACGCGGAAACGTGTTCCGAACCGGGTTTCTACTCCGGGGAGCCCGTAGTCGGCATCTGCACCCACCGCAGCAACTATTGTAAAGGCGGCATTCTTGTAGATCGAGTCCATGCGGCGGATCTGGTCCATTTTCCCGTCGACGTCTCCCTGGTCGATGCAGTACTTGTCGACCCAGAGATATACGTAGCCCATGCTCAAGGTGGCCACCATTGCATCTTCGATGGTCCGTTCCACCTTGGATGGCAGTTGCATAAGCGGTATGCCATCAGGTGCGGGACTTCCAGACTGGCCCCACACGTAACTGAGTGCTACATATGCTTGTTGGTGGTTGAACGGCTCAATCCTCCGGGTCCTGCAGTTGATGGCATACATCCCGGGAACGATTTCATCGTCGCCATTGCCGGCGCAGTGGCTTCCGTGCTTGTTCAGACATAAGTCCAGCTTTTGCTTCAAACTCTCAAAATTGATCTTCCTTGGCTCAACCGCCGCAATGTCCGGCTCGCTTTCCTCAACGCCACTGCCATCATGGTCTTGTCGTCCTCCAAGCTCTCCGCGAGCCTTCTTTTTCACCTGCCTTCGCGGCACGATGAAGACTTCATTGGGCCGGGAGCAGCACAGATCAAGCACACTCAAGCTGGAACTGTCGCCGCCGTCAAAATTCGATATCATCAGACACATGGGACAAGACAATTCCGGCTGGTCATCCGTGCTCGATGGGGCTGTGTCTGACAAGGTCCATTGATCGTTTGGAATGAATTCGCGCAGCTTCTCGCGACAGTTGGTGCAGATTGTTGGCGCGTCGTTGCCGCGTAGGTGTAACGTGGGGATGACTCGAATGCACCACGCAGGGAAAGTGAGTTTAGTCGTATTCGTGGCCAAGTGGCCGCAGCTTCTTTCGTTTTTGGGGCGCAATGATCGTGCAGCGGGTGGCGTCGAGATCGGTCGTGGATGTTCCGTCGTTCGATCAGGGCCTGTGTTGGTAAGGTCGTCCATGTTGGGAGCGTACTAAGAAAATAGAGTCGAGTTTGCTGGGAAGATGGTCTGTTGCACAGCCAGAAGGAAGGGATGCGGTTACTTGTAGCGTTTGATCTTAAATGCAACTCAGCACAAAAACAACTTTAAGCGCCGTCGCATTGCGAACTGGTAAAGGATCACACGTGTCGCGCTTAACAGAGTAATGTCAGCCAATCGTTTCGAGCAAGGAGGTGGCACAGTATTTCAGCGGCAATGCAGAGTAGCAAGTCGCAGGAAAGCGCTCACTTCCATAGCAAGTTGTGGGGAATCTGCATGATTAGAAGCCAAAAATAAGAGAATGGGTGCTGACGTTGGGTAGGTGGAGAGTTGGACTTGGTGCTGCTGATTGGCGCTGACGCGGAATAGTTGCAACCGAGAAGACAATGCTACACAGATGAGAGTCGCATTACACAGATATCGCCAAGGCACTGCAAAAGTACTGCGTCGTAGTGCTGAGTACTAGTCGTTTGTTGAAGAGCCCGAGCGGAGCCCCACCATTCGACCCCGGAGGCGACAGGGCCGGCCCGCAGCGGGCTGAGCTTCGATGAACTAATTTCATGGATGGTGACGGCACGACCGCGAAAAGAAACGGTAAAACCCGGGATCTGGACTTAAGCCATTAATTTAATCTTTATTGCGTGACGCTTTTTCGCCACTGTAGCCATTAGTCATGCGTTGTTTCCTGCGATAGGAAACCATGGATGTTTGACATTATTAAATATTGTATGAAGGACCAAACATGGCGGATGGAAGGATCGAAACGCCCTTTGATGGCGAGTAACACAAATATCGTGGCGTAGTTGTTCAAGGATGCTTCGCTGAGATCTCGAAATTCTTTCTTCTCCACGGAGATCAGGTTTCGTGCCAGGCAAGGGCCCCGCATCCCAAGCCGAACTGCCGGATTTGGCAAGATGGTGGTCGATTTAGCCCCCACACTAAGGAAACAGTGGTGGAGCGCCTAACCAGTTCCACCTATTCAAAGAACTTTCAGCTCGCATGCATGGGTTGCACGGCTCGGTTAAGCCGCCAGAACCTGTCTGGAACCCCCAGCAATATACATTTGAAATACAAGGTGCGGCTCCTTCGGCTTTCACGGGTGTCAGGATATATAACTGCACGTCGACACCGCTGAACATTCCCACTCCAGCCCATCGCCAATCAACTGTGAATCGAAACATTTATTTGATTCCAGCTCCCAAGCGCATCTGCAACCATGTTGAAGCGCGCACTTTGCCTCTTCGCCCTGGGCGCACAGCTCGTCAACGCCCAAGTGAACGTTGCCGCCGCCGCCCTCGTTCCGGCCTACATCTACCCCAACACTGAGACTACCTGGCAGCCTCTGTACACTCAGTGAGCTCCACGGATCCGCCTTCCCAAAACAAAGGTTAACCCCAATAATCCACTAGGATCAAAAACTTCCCCAACGTCAAATTCAACGTCATCATCAACACAGACAGCGGGCCCGGCACCGGCGCCCTCCCCGACACAAGCTACCAACGCGAAATCCTCAAGCTGCGCACCTTCAAAAACGTCCGGCTGGTCGGCTACGTCGCCGTCAACTACACCAACAAGGCCCTCGCCACCGTCAAGGCCGAAGTCGCCAAATACGCAAGGTAAGCCCACATCATCAATCCGACGAAGGCGCCTCCCGCGGCACAACGCACACAGTACAGCCGCCGACTGACACATCTCGCACAGCTGGCCCACCGCCGCCAAAAACACCGCCCTCTCCGTCGACGGCATCTTCTTCGACGAAGCCCCAACCGCCGCCGCCGCCGCCGCACTCAACTACATGCGCTCCTTGACGCAATACACGCGCACCCTGGCCTCCTCCAGCAGCGGCGGCTTCGGCCTCGGCGCCAGCCCCTACGTCGTCACCAACCCAGGCTACCCGCCCGCGCGCCCCTACCTCTACAACGCGACCGCCCCCGCCGTCGTGCCCGACCTGGCCCTCGTCTACGAGCAGACGCTGGGCAACTGGACGGCGCACAAGAGCGAGATCAACGAGCTGGTCTGGGCGCTGGATGTGGACGATGGCCGGCTGGCGGTGATGCTGCACGACGTCCCGAAGGCGACGACGTGCGGGGACGTGGGCGCGCTGGTGGATGGGTTGAAGGGCGATACGGGCGTGAGGACGCTGTGGTTTACGGATGATGGCGATTATCAGGTTTGGCCGGATGCGGCGCTGTGGGCGAGGGAGTTGAAGGCGTTTGCGAGTGGGGGGAGTGCGTGTTAGAGCGTTGGGGATGGAGAAAGGGTGGGAATTTGTTATGGATATCAGGGCATGTATAAGCGATTTGTGTGACGGCAGTTAAAAAATTCGACATGGGATAGGTAGTTGAATACAAGATCCGGATATGAATATAAGCTTTAAATACGCGTATTTGCGTCCGGATCATGTATTCAACTGCCTATAGATGTGATACTGCGGCATCTGTGTAAGGCAGGTGCGGGTAGATGGACAATTTCTCTTGTCACCCGCTGTGCCGCGAGGATCAGAGGAGAGCATGGCCTTGACAACATCGAGCAAGACTCGTTGCTGGCTGGAGTAACGGCAACCGATCTTATCCGGTTCTATGTGTACGTTCGAGTTCGCCATGCTGATGGTGTCGTTAACGGAGGCGAGAATAGATTGGATATCATTCTTTCGAATCTCCATGTATTCTTTCATTGGGTTTCCCGTAAGCACTGTGAATATGGCGGCATAGACGCAACCGAGAGAGATGTCGGCCAAGGTGTTGCGGGAAAGCTCGTCATGGAGGATTTCTGGAGCTGCCCGCTATATTGCGTACATGATAAGCCAACGGAGCAGAACTGCAGAAGACGCAATTTGGAGAAAAGGCCCTTTACCTCACGAGAAACCTGGTGGTCCGTAGCTGGTACTAATCCCGCTTTCTAAAAAATCCGTGAATAGGCCGAAGTCGGTAAGAACCGCAGTTCCGTTGTATATCAATATGTTTGCAGGCTTGATATATTTGTGATTGATCTTCTGCTATTGGAAGTCCGCCAGCCCGGAACCAAGGCAGCCAATAGAATCAATCAACAACTCAAGATCCTCATCCCGTCGCTGATTCAGTCTTCGTTTTTCGTCCACTTAATCAAGGAATACCCCAAGGTCTCATTCTGCAACGGGCTAGACCAGGATGTCGTAGAAGGGTTTCCCCCGGGTGTAAGCCCCTCGGACCGACGTTATAACTGTTTCAGTCGGCGATGCGTGCGGACCTCTCTCTGGATATCTCGCAGCATGGTCCTGTTAAATCTCCACCTGATCTCTTTCAATACCAAAACTTCTGTCGTGGCCTTCATTGTTAACACCTTAACAAGACCGAATCTCCCGCTTCCCAGAGTCTCGCCTTCATGGAAGGGCAGCTCTTGGTTGAGGTTAAATTTGCATTCCAATCCATCGCAGTTTTCAGCCCCGCATATGCACCACATGAGAGGTTCGATCTCTGATCGTTTGCGTCGCCGCTGTTCGCGCTCTCGACATTTCCCTGGTTTGGTGGATCGACGGCGAAGGCCTCGTCTCTGCAACCCCCGGCTGAAAAGCCGACAGCGGAGGCGGGCACAACACCAACGACATCGGCGACGGTCCAGGCGCGCGGCGTGAGTGTTACAAATGCGGCCAACACCGCCGCTCTCGCTATCGCCAGCGGCCTGGATACGCAAGTCCAACCGAGCGTCGCCGGCGAGTTCGCCACCAACACTGGCTTCTTCAGTCCGCCCGCCTCCACCGCTTTTCCGCTGGACAAGGAACTCGAGGCCGTTCTCGGTTTGCCGGCCGAGAGCTGGTTCCTAGACCCGTTCTCGATCGACGGATTCAACTTTGACGGTGGGCCGTGAAATCTGGCAGCCCAGCGGCGCGGGTGATGAGGAATGGCGGTGTGCTTGGCGTCAGTATCGGATGTAGGCATGAGTCAGGATATGGTGGGATATCGGTGGTGATGATGAGAAAATCCCTCCTGCTTTCTGATGTTTGCCCGTGGCGGGTCCTGGTGTTGTCTGTTGTGGGAGAAGATGCAGATGGCTTTGATCAAGGGAAGTGATGCGTGATCATTCAGTGAGCCGATGGAAGCGCCTGGAAGGTAGACTTTGTGTATCCGTAGCATATCTATTCCTCGAATGGTGGAGGAACGGAGTAGTGACTGGTTTCCGCTTTGTATCCGTGGTGCACAATATTGCCCGGGCCCACAAACGCTCCACATGTATCGCTGGGTAGCAACGTAGCAATGCTGTGCGCACATGCTGGTGCCTGATCCTGCCACGTGTCAACGCTGCTTGTGTGATGATCCCGTTTGCTCAGTCCACCAACCCACCCCTTCACAACGGTTTGGCTCCAAGCAGGACAAGTTCCCGGACCTCTCTTGAGCGCTGAATCAGCCGCATCACAGTATATGTATGTTGGCAAACATGTTTCTTTCACAACACCTCCATCAGCTCCTTCAAGGAGCTCCTTATCTTCGATGGTCTAGTGGTGATGATTTCCGCTTGTCATAACTCTGTTATACAAGCGCGGGAGACCGGGGTTCGATTCCCCGTCGGAGAGACTAGCTTTTTGCCCATCGTGATGCCTGGGAGGGGGCTAGACATGGGGTTGAGGTGGTGGCGCAAATTTTTGCGCAGGGGTCGACGTGTCACGGGACCGACCCGATCGGGTTAGCGCGTAGGGCCGAGCTCGGCCCGACGCCGATCTCCCGTCCCCCGACAACTTACCGGGAATTCGGGATTGTTTTTTTGTTTTTTGTTGTTTGCTGCCGTGGGATGAGTGCGGTGATGCCGGAGTGCCAGGAAAGTAAGAGATGGACGAGCTCATCGGCGTGACAATGAGAAGGGCGCGCTTCGGTGGTTCGAGTATGTAGAATACTCTTGACGTAAGTGCAGATGGTTGATGACAGCACCCGAGAAGCCACTGACCAGGTATTGATGGACTACTTGAAAATGCTCTTCGTGGACAGAGAGGAACGAAGGCATTCTACATGTCTAAGAAGATCAATCGATTGTCGAGAGCTACGATCGTGTTTACGTTGCACGGGCGGACCTCCCCCTGCGTTATGCATGATTTTCGCGTTATATGCTGCGGCTCTCTGTTCGTGGGACTTGAATGAAACATCCGACGCATCCGAGTATAGACGCGCTAAGTTTTGATATCCGCGACGTTATTCATGCTGTCTCGTCATTTATCTATGATTCGCCTCAGGGGCTCCACGATGATGTTAACTTTGTTCAAAACGAACAGAAAAGCTAGATATACCTAAAGCATTGCTTAAACTAGTTTCAGTCTCTGGCGCATTGACTTTTGTATATACGTTGAGAGAAACCCTACTCCTGGCTCTTCGGAGATTGAAAAATATCCAGCCCTCTCATACGCCCTGTCCGATTGAATGGTCGCATTCTTTAATACCAAACCCTGCACACCGGACTCTGAAACATGGACCATCAGTGCGGTATACTGTTCAGGATAGTAAAAGTTAAAGTCGATCTCCCACCCGGTGTGACGGCCAAACGTATTCGGCCCAGTCATGATTGACAAAATGTAATCCCCCTCGTCAGCGGTGACTGCCGCTAGAGATGCTCTTCCACTTCTTGAGTTGACTTTACTATCCTTCTTTACCTCGTCGAAGTGAACATCTCCTATCGCGTCATCTGGCGGGTACGATTCGACAATCTGCTTACTACGAACCAACGGCATGGTAAAAGCTTCAACAATGAGATGACCGGATACAATCTCCCCGTATGGGTTCTCTCTATCCCGAGGAATGATCTCATGATCAACAAGCTGTAGATCCAAAGGTCTTTTTGGTGTCAAGTTCGATGGCGTGATTACCATTTCGTTGGTCACCGCCCATGACCAGGACGGCGCACGATATGGCTGGACATGCTTGCAATTGCCCATCTCGTCGTACCAGAGTAGACCACAGTTGATATCGGAGCTCCAGAGACCGGCGAGATAGTGGCCTCCCAGCTCTGGATGCAGCCGCTGAGCCAATCCCGAAAATGCCGGTAGCTTGTCAGAGTCGTAGGTCAGCCTCCGACGTGAATACTCGTTCACTAGCCGGTAATAATCAAGCAGAAGGGCGCGGACATTGTATTTTCCAGATCGGGGATGACGTAAGATGCCCGAGTAAAGAACAGGTGACAGATGGTCGTAAGTGATATCAGGAGTTTTGTTTCCAGGTGGGGTACCGTCGGCAGATTCATACCCTTTAGGGCATCTCCAATATATCTGGCGATCCCCGTAGTATAAGTGTCTTGGCGAAAGCATCGACTCTTGTAGAGTCCATCCACGCTGCTCCAGAGGGCCGCGCATTTGTAAACGACGCATGTTTTCTTCGTCATCATCCAGCCTTTCAACTGTGACTTCGACAGGGTTTTCATCAACTTCCTTCACTCTCATGACTCTTAGCCTTGGATTAGGAACCGTGTTGAAGCCTTCTTTCAAGATTCCATGAGTGCTGCCTCGCGATGATATTGCGGAAATTGTGACAGTTGAGTTGCGGTATACGAGGCCCATCTTCTTGGACTCCTGTTCCCAGTCTCGCTTTGAATCCTGAATTATACACAACGAGTCGATCCACAGGTATTGGATGTCAAGGTGTCGCGTTATAGTGATTGCGTCTTGAAAGTTGGCCGGTAATGACGTGTACGGGACTTCGTTTTGGAATTCGTCCAACGTCTCCGTCGTTAACAACGGCGAGATTTTCCCGCCCCAGCAGTGGCTAAGTGCAATATATTCGGCTTTTACACCTCGCGAGTGAACCAACCGAGGTTCTTGAAATGTTCCAACGTCAATGACTCGTGTGGGAAGTTCAGTGACGATTCCGGAAAGGCAGCATAAATGTGAAGCTCGACACGCCTTCAGCCACTGTTTCGCGATAGTATAATTTGTATACGATCCGAGGTTGGAGTCCACCTGAAAGCGGCCGATCCTGTATTTGCCAACATTTGTGATCCTTTCTGAAGGAGGAAGATCGATCAGCAACATTGTTCTCACGCGAGCAGTACTGATCTATCAAGCGACATACCGGGAGGCGCACTGAGTCTCAGGAAGAGCGGCGGCAACCCCGAAATCCGATCTTCTCCATTTTCATCATACTCGCTCATGGGTCCAACTTGAACCATGATGGCGTCAAACACACTGACTTTCTCCAATGGCTCCCCAACATACACATGGTCCGAGTTTATGCATATCTTAACGTCAGATACAGGAAGCTGTTTGGCGATGGCGTACATGGAGTCTTCAACATCGCAATCTGGTCCAGTCCACTCCGACGGCCACAATGGCCCAGGGGGATCGTAATCGGTAGGCGTGCCTTTGAAACACTCCAATACCAGTTGGCAGAAGCCGCATCCAGTCTCACCCGACCTTTCCAGCTCGTCGAAAGAGCGGTGGTGCTGATAAAACGCAATGCGGGGGAACTCATGGCCTTTGAATTCCTTCTCAGCCAGGTCCACCAGCAGGCTGGCTGTTAGGTTGGCACAGTATTCGCATTCATATCCCATTTCGATCTCGACGGCGGAAGATCGTTCGATCGGACGACGGCCGGGACACAGAGGACGAGGGTGATGTCTCCCTTTGAGGAAGGGTATGGTAATCTGGCTGTGCCCGGGACCAGAAGTCCATGTTAACGTTGTGGGCAAGGCTATCTATGGTTACACATAGCCCCGCCGGAACCGTACGACTCCGATCCAATCAAGCTGCCTCGGCAGTCTGACACGCATCGGTGAGTTTTTTTTTCCCTTTCCCCTGAAGCCGTGAAACTTGCATGCCTCACCGCAGAGTACAGCCCCCTCTCGCAGCCGATGGCTAGCGCGAAGAATAGCAGAGCATGACGTAACTATACCTTAGCTCGTTCTTAGAGGAAAAAAAAAATACGTAGATAGTTAAAGCTATCGTGTGGACGAGAATGTCGAATTAAAAATTCTACATACACGTCCGGACGATAGCTTCAACTATCCATGACATGAGCAAAAACAGATTCACGCTAGCCATTGGCTGCGCGAAGGAGCTATAGAACGTTCTTTCAATTACGATCAACCCACCAAGCACTACAGCCGCGTCGCCGACGCAGCCGCCGCATCATCACCACCAGCCAGCCCCCGATCCCCCCCCTCTCCCTCCCGCCCGCCATCCCCATCCCCATCCTCCCGATCCCACCACTTATAGCAAGCCACCAACAAACACGCCGCCATCTGAAAATAAAACGCCTCCTGCAACCCCGCATACACCTCCCCCCCCTCCTCCCCCGCCCTCCCCTCCCCACCCCCAACAGCGACCCACCTCCGCCCCGTCTCCGCCACCGCCACCAGCTCATCCACAACAAGCGCATCCCACCCCCGTCCGAACCGGCGATACAAAAAATCCACCATCCACCTCGCTTGGTCTGCGACTTTGTACGCGAACGGCCCTTCGTCATCCCCATCCCCCTCAACCCCCTCCCCCGACCGCCCCCGCCCCACCCCCCACCCCTCCACAAACCCCACCATCCCCCTCACCCGCAACCCATCGTACGCCACCCCGTCCCGCCGCCGTATCGCCCGGCACAGCAGGCGCAGCTCGTCGAGGGCGGCGGCGGCGTTGAGGAGGCTGTGGCGGCGCGTCCATAGCGCGCTGAGCCAGACGACGGCGTCGCAGAATTGGCGGTACTGCGCTGTGGTGGAGGTCGAGGTGGTGGTGGAGGATGCGGGGAAGAAGAGGCGCCGGTTGGGCCCGCTGTGCAGGATGGAGAGGGGGTGGAAGTAGGGGCGGGAGCGGTGGATGAGGCGGGTTGGTTCGTCGGCGTGGGGTGGTGGTGGTGGTTGGGGTTGGGGTGGTTGGGGGGAGGGTAAGGGGGCGAAGGTTACGCGTTTGGGGGGCCGTGCTGCCGTGGCTGTCGCCGTTGCCGATGCGCTTCGTTTGCGGAGGCGGTGGTGGTGGTGGTGGTGGTCTTGCTGTGGGGGGTCTTGTGCTGGGGGCTGGGGCTGGGGGGTGGGAGCGGTCGCGGCTCGTGGTAGTGATGGTGGCGGTGCATCCCGGGCTTTGGCGGTGGGGTGCGGGCCGGGCACTGCTTCGCTGCCGTCCGCCAGATCGCCATGGTCTCCCGCGCCATCTTCGCCACGCGATCCGTCGCGGGCCTCGTGCAAGTTCGCCGACGCCGCACCCTTCTCCTCCTGGAAGCCAGCAGCCGCATCATCCCTCGGTGGCTCCCCAGGCGGCGACTGCACGGTGGCTTCGTACGACGGCGGCGCTTCGTCGAACAGCGGGTTCCACACTTTCGACAACGTCTCGTCGTCGCGGAGCTTGTACGTGTCCCAGGCGTTGATGCCCCACGGCCGTCCGTTGAAGGTGGCTTTGCGATCGACCTCGGGAGATCGACATGTGCCCGAGGACACGGCGCGGAGAAATTTCCGCACGATGTCCGCGTTCGACTCCAGGTTCCGGACGTAGAGGTCGAAGCTTCGTGCTTGGGATAGGGATTTCAGGCTCAGGAGCAGGCCTCGGGACCGCTCGTTGACGGGCTTCTGTGCTTTGCCGGCGGTCATGAGGACGAAGCCCGGTTGTTGAAGCGCAAATCGGGCGTGGATGAGCTCGGCGCCCGCTTCTACACCTGCTTTGCTCAGGGCTGGAGTTTCCTGTGGATTTGAGACGAGTTCGAGGCTGTTGGTGGATGCGTCGACCATGTCGAACGATGCCGCAGGAACTACCAGGTAGATATTCCTCGTCCCCTTCGAGGTAGCGTGGATCTTCAGCGGCAGGTGAAAATACAACAGGAGCTCTTGCGATACGCTCAAGCCAAGGGCGAGGAAGCAGGGCGGCGAGTCATGGCGATCGGTCGAGAGATCACCCAAGCACTGCTCGAAGCCTGTGTCGGTATCGCGCCAGGTCACGACGAACCGGGCCAACAGGGTGAAATGCATGCCCTCCGACTGCACTTGCAAGGCACGATACCTGGCGCCATCACCTGGTGGGGCCTTGGCGAACACAAATTTCTCCATCTATTTGGGAAACACGATACATTAATCTCAGCTCTATGCTATGCTCTGTAACAACAGCGGAGAAGAAACGCGTAAAACGACAACCCCTGCGCGCAAGTACAGCGGCAGGAATCCCACCCGCCCAGGCTTTTGCAAGCGGATCGCCCACGAGCAGCCTTGGCTCGGACAGCAAGATGCGCGTATGACGCCGATTCATCCGGTCGACCATTCCTCGCCACTCTATGGGTGGGTGAGGAGTGTGGTCGACAAACGTCGAGTCCCGTCGGCTCCTCGACCGCGAGCTTGTGTGCGAGGCGTTAGGACATAGAAGACCGGTAGGAGGTCAACTGGTCCGTGGCGCCGGCCACTTGATGCTGGGCAGCGAGGAGCGGGGCGAGACCGGCGCAGAAGAATAGGTCGTCGACGCGACTTTCGTCTATAGTAACGCGGGGAATTAAACGCTAGCGCATACTGAAATCGAACGCAAAAGCGAAATGTGACGAAAATAGGAAAATTGGAGTACGTACAGCTACCAGAAAGGTGGACGATCGTGTGCGGGGAACGGTCGCATGCTTCGAAGATGTTAAGGGTTGCGCGGTTCAAAGACGCCGCCAGGGACAAGCGAAGCGAAGGGAACGCGATCAGTGGGGCGCGGCGCGGCCCTCTTAAATAACGCGAGCGGGTGGCTGGGCTCGGCGTCAGACCGCCTTTTGGCCCGTGCACTGTCACCAACCACGACAACTGCGTGACAGACAGAGCTCGCGACAGGAATGCAACGCATGAAAATGAGAACAGTTACAGTGACCTGAAATCATCGAAGGAGGTGGAGAATGCCTTCACTACACAGTGCTTCACCAAAAACACCGTTGCGTGGCTTTGTCCTGCTGCTTTCAACACAGCGGATGATGTGATCGCACAAAAGCGGCGCAGTGCTATTTTCCCGACAGTCTTCATAGTCTGAAGCAATGACGGAAAGAAATAGCCCATCAAATCTATGATATATAAACCCCGAAGCCTGCGCAAGGCCTCTACACCACGTGTCCACGACCTCTAGTCTCTCAAACCCCTCCTCGTCAGCCAGCCTCATCTACCCAAACACCCGCCTCCACCTAATCAATAACATCATCCCTCAACGCCCAGACATTCCTCCACACCTCATCCATGCGGCTCCGCACCGCATCATGATACATGACATTCGTCACAAAAGTCTTGCAGCCCTTAATCTTCTTCGCCGTCTCCATGCTGAAGCCGAAGTCGACGTACATGTCCTCCATGTACACGGCGGCGTACGCGGGCACCTCGTTGCGCGCCAGCCGCTCCTCGTCGTACAGGGCGGGCCACTCGGCGTCGGCCGCCAGCTTCTCGGCGACGGCGGCGAGCGCGCGCAGCTCCGTGTAGTCGGCGAGCATCCACGGGAACACCATCTCGCCGGTGAAGAAGAGCGGGGATGGCGAGTCCGGCTTGTCGAGGGAGAAGTCGTCGAGGGTTTGTTGGACGCGGTGCGCGGACCAGTTGGCCGGTTTGCTGTGCCGGGTCGGGTCAGTGAAAGAGCTTTTTGCGGGCGGGAATGGGGGAAGGTGGGTTTTGCTCACCCTTGGCAGTAGATGGGTTCGTGGAGGATGGCGTAGATGATGTGGTCGTCGAAGGGCATGGTCTGCTCGATGAGGGAGGTGGTGGGGCGGGTGAGGTGGCCGAAGACGGCGAGGTCGTTGGAGCAGCGGAGGACGAGGTCTGCGAGCGCGGGGGGTCAGTAACGGTCCGCCACCCACGCGGAAGAGCATTCCAGCTCACCGTGAATCATATCGAACCCGCCATGGAAGCCAAAGTTGATGCCGAGCTGCATGAAGCGCCGCGCCGACAGACTGCCCTCGCCGGACAGCCTCACGGTGCTGTCCCCGAACCGCCTCAGCAGCTTCACCACATCCCGCACCCTCTTCACATCCTCGGGATACTTGCGATAGTACGCCTCGTTCCGCTCCCGCAGCTTCGCAAACGTCCGCCGATACACCTGATCGGGCTCCTCCACCAACGGCGGCAGCCCGCCGAAATAAAACGCCTCGCGCAACCCCTCGGGATAGAAACTCAGATACGTCGTGATGCAGAAACCGCCGAAGCTCTGCCCGGCCACGCTCCACTTGCGCTTCTCCTCGGGCCAGCCCTCGGTCAGCGCCAGCCGCACCGCCTCTGCGTCGCGCACGATCGAGTCGGCGCGGAACGACTTGAGGTACGCGGCCTGCGTATCCTCATCGCCGCGCAGCCCGAGCGTGCTGGCGCTCACGGGCGAGCTGAGCCCCGTGCCGCGCTGGTCCAGCATGAGCACCTGGTACCCGCGGTCCAGCGCCTGCTGCGTCCACCCGACGTCCTGCGGCGAGCGGCAGCCGAAGCCGGGCCCGCCCTGCAGGAAGAGCAGCCAGGGCAACTGCTGCTGCTTCTTGGCCTCTTCGTCGGCGGCGTCCGAGTCGGAAGCGGTGGTGGTGGGGTCGATGGGTTTTTCGGCTTTGCGGGCGGAGCGCGCGAAGAGCCGGAGCGGCCGCGAGTCGGGCTTGTGCCAGTGCGTGGGCACTTCGAAGAAGTATTCGGTTATTTTGAGTTTGCCTGTGCGGGGGTTAGTGGGGTGCGTGGCACGCTGCCGCTGGGGCTTGGCTGAGGCGTCCTACCGGGCACGATGTGCGAGCGCTGCTCGATGATCTTGGCGGGGGATATCTTGATCATGTTGGGCACGTGCTGTGGGAGTGCTGCTATGTGAGAGATAAGAGGACGGAGGGGGAGGTGCCGAATTGGCGTATATGTGCTTTACTCCTGGCTGCGGACCAGGGCAATTGGCCTAGAGAGCTCACAAAAAAAGCTCGTAGATCAATCGGGGCTTGGTGGGTCTACAGGGAAGGCTGTCAGCTGGGACCGGTGGTTGTTGGTGGAGGGTGGAGGTGGGGTTGCCGGCGCCGAAGCGTCAGATCATCTCGACAGGGGGGCGGAGTGCCAAGAGCGGAGACTGCGGGGCAGCGGGGCGGGCGCCAAAAATTTGGAAGCCGCACACCCACCACCTTCCGCCTGCACTTGCCCCGGACGCTCCTTCTTTGACACCCTTTCGCTTCTCCGCACGGTTTTGCTGGGACGCTCGCTGAATCTGTTGTCTCACCGATTCGAATTGCCTGCATTCCTCACCAGCAAACGTGCTTCGAATTCCGTGTGTTACACTTCCATTAACCTCAACTTCCGACAATGGCCAAGAAGGCGGACAAGGCCAAGAAGGCCGAAAAGAAGGCCCGCACCGCCGCAAAGCAAGAGAAAAAAGCCGGCAAGAAAGAGCAAAAGAACCAAAAGCGGCCCAAGGACAACGGCGACGACAGCGACGCCGATGACGTCGACATCGACGCGGTGCTGGCCGAGTACGCGCGGCAGCAGGAGCAGTTCCTCAAGGTCACCGAGGCCGTCAGCGAGCCGCCGTCGGCGCGCGGCTCGGCCACGCTGATCGGCTCGCCCACCAACGACAACGAGCTGTTCCTGTTCGGCGGCGAGTATTTCAACGGCGCCCTGGCCCACTTCTACAACGACCTCTTCGTCTACAACATCAACCGCGACGAGTGGCGCAAGGTGACGTCGCCCAACACGCCGCTGCCGCGGTCGGGCCACGCGTGGACGCGCGGCGGCAACGACAAGGCCGTCTACCTCTTCGGCGGCGAGTTCTCGTCGCCCAAGCAGGGCACCTTCTACCACTACAACGACCTGTGGCGGCTGGAGCCGGGCTCGCGCGAGTGGATGCGCGTCGAGACCAAGGGCAACAAGGGCCCGCCCGCCCGCAGCGGCCACCGCATGACGTACTTCAAGAACTACATCGTCCTCTTCGGCGGCTTCCAGGACACCAGCCAGCACACGCGCTACCTCAACGACGTGTGGATCTACGACACGGCCACGTACCAGTGGCACGAGCCCAAGCTGCCGCCCGTCGGCCAGCGCCCCGACGCCCGCTCGTCGTTTTCCTTCCTCCCCAGCGACGCCGGCGCCGTGCTGTACGGCGGCTACTCGCGCGTCAAGCAGGCAGCCAAGGGCGCCGGCAGCGGGAAAGGCGGCCCCGCGTCGCGCAACGTGCTGAAGCCCGTCGTGCACCAGGACACGTGGTTCCTGCGCATCGTGCCCGTCGACAACGCCCTGCCCAAGGTGCACTGGGAGCGCCGCAAAAAGGCCGCGAACCCGCCCAACCCGCCGCGCGCGGGCGCCACCATGGCGTTCCACAAGGGCCGCGGCATCCTGTTCGGCGGCGTGCACGACGTCGAGGAGAGCGAGGAGGGCATCGACAGCGAGTTCTTCAACCAGCTGTTCGCGTGGAACATCGACCGCAACCGCTACTTCCCGCTCGCGCTGCGCAAGCCGCGCGCGCAGGGGAAGAAGCAGACGGGCGCCGGTGACCGCGGTGGGAGGAGGGGCCGCGGGAAGGCGGATGAGGAGGAGCTGTTGCGGAATCTGAAGGCGCTGGAGATGAGGGGGACGTTGGCCGGTGCTGATGAGGATGGCGAACTGCCGGCGGACGGCGCGGGGACGCCGGGAGGTGGCGAGGGGAAGAAGGCGGAGGAGGATGACGAGGATAAGCCGGATCGCCCGCCGAAGACGGTGCAGTTTGAAATGCCGCACCCCAGATTCAACGCCGCGCTCGCGGTGCAGGATGACGTGCTGTACGTCTTCGGCGGCACCTTCGAGAAGGCGGATCGCGAGTTTACGTTCGATGAGATGTGGGCGATTGACTTGGGTAAGCTGGAGGGCGTCAAGGAGATCTTCCGCCGCGAGCTCGAAGACTGGCAGGGCGAGGAGAGCGAGGATGAAGAAGAGGATGAAGATGAGGAGGACGAGGAGGATGAAGACGATGAGGCGGCTGGTAGCGACGAAGACGACGTTGCGAGCACCGCTGCTACCTCCGTCTCCGCTGCTCCGTCCAAGGAGAAGGAAGTGGACGAGGTTGATACCGCGGATGAGAAGCACAAGTCCGCTTCTGCGCTCTCGGAAGACGGTCTGCCACATCCGCGGCCGTTCGAGGCGCTGCGTGATTTCTACGCGCGCTCCACGAATGAGTGGCAAAACGTCATCATTGATGAGCTGGCGCGGAAGTATGGTGGCGAGGCGAAGATGCCAAAGGAGATCAAGACGATGGCGTTCGAGCGGGCGGAAGAGAAGTGGTGGGATTGCCGCGAGGAGATCCGTGCGCTGGAGGATGAGCAGGAGCAGGCCGGTATTAGCGAAGTGGTTAGCTTGGCGGAGAGAGGAGATGCAGCTGCCGGCGGTGCGGGTAGGAGGAGGTAGCACTGGGTTGTTGTACGTCGAAAGCTCAAATGAATCGTAGTCTTTCTTCTGAGAATATTACAAAGTTCGTCATCACCAATGCTTTCGTTCACTGAAACAGATTCTCAAGCATGACATCTTCAATGGAAGGCCTGTTGCCTTTCACCTTCGTAAAACACATTTGCTGCTTCCCAAACTTGCAGCCTATTGGATGTATCAGACAAGTGTTGTCCCCAGCAGAATCAAGGAATGCATACAACTTCTACCAGCCCGCGAATGTGTTCAGATCTTGATGACAACCTTTCCAACGTGCTTTCCCGAATACAAGTATTCAAACGCTTGCGGGGCCTCGTCAAAAGTGAAGACCCTGTCGATGATGGGAGTGAGCTGCACTTTCTTGTCCTCCAGGAACTTGCACACATCTTCAAAGTCCTTCCTCGAGCCCACCGCGATACCCCTGGAGTTCTGAAGTCAGTACTTTTGCAAGAAGTAGCAAGTTTGCTGGAATTTAACGTACTGAATCCTCGCAGACTTTGCCATTAGTGAAAACAGGTGACTTGGGTCCCAGTCACCCTTGAATCCTTCGAGAAACCCAACCCACGAGATTGTCCCGTATCTCTTACGCAGACAGGCGAAGTCTGAAGGGAAAGAAGCCATGCCAGTGTTGTTCACGACGATATCGACGCCTTTCCCATCCGTGAGTCGCAGGACCTCTGCAGCCACATCTGCGTGCTTCTTGTAGTTGATTCCCTCGACCGCGGGGCTCAGCTTCTTGATAGCCTCGAGTTTCTCATCCGAGGAGGACGTAATGATCGGCCTGATGCCCGCCGCAATGCAAAGCTGCAGCGCGAACATGCTGACACCACCGGTACCTACGCACACAAGACGTCAGCAACCCAAACCAGCGTCCGTCACACGAAACACCCACCCTGCAACAACGCGACACTACCGCTCCGCACCTCCAGCGAATTCAACGCCTTCCACGCCGTCACCCCCGCACACGTAATCGTCGCCGCCTACCACACGCACACAGTCAGCCCCGCGCGCCCCGCCCCTCCAACACCACTCCATCCACACAACTCACCTCCTCCCACCCCAACCCCCCCGGCAACGCCACCAGCACCTCCTCCCCCCACACCCCCCACTCCCTCAACACGCCATCCACATCGCCCCCCAACGCGCACATCCCCGCATCCCTCTCCGCGCCTTCCCCCGTCAGATGCGCGACATCAAACGTCGGCGCCACGCGGTCGCCCACCGCGAAACGCGCCACGCCCCCGCCCACCGCGACCACCTCGCCCGCGCAGTCCGACGCTGGGATGCCGCCCGCGATGACGGGCACCGGGTAGCGGCCTTCGTGCAGCATGGCGACGTCGCGGAAGTTGAGGGCGACGGCGCGGATGCGGATGAGGACGTCGTGCGGGCCGAGGGAGGCGGGGAGGGGGGCGGTGGTGGGGGTGAGGGTGTGGGGGTGGGGGCCGGTTGTGCGGCGGTAGGTAAGGGTGGTGGTGGGGGTGGACGGCATGGCTTCAGGATGTGGATGTTGGTGGTTTTTGGTTCTTCGAGGCGCTGGTTGCTGGGCGGGTTTGGGTGCTGGGGTGGGGAAGGCTGGGTTATGTGGGAGATGATGGTGAGGGGTTGGGGGGGTTGATTGCTGACGGCATCGCGGGCTTTGTGGTGCTGGGGTGTTTATTATTCAGCCGTGTGGGTGTTCCGTCCGTTTTGGTCCGGGGGGTGGGATCGCACTGTTGGTTTGAGGGGCTGGGTGTGTGTTTAAGCTTCGGCTTATGCTTGGCGATGATGGTTTGCTACGTTCGAAGCTGTCGTCTGGATGATATTCAGCCGATATTCACACTCTTCGTCGCGATAAAGACTATGAAGACCTTGCGTTTGGGGTTCACAACGTGTCTCTTACTGCTTCGCAGGTGCTGTAACAATGACGGTCACAGCAGAACGTAAGAAGGCTTTCATGAAATCACCTTATTTGTGGAATGACAGAATCCGATCTATACACGTTGGTTCTCGAAGGAAACCATCCATCCAAGGTCGTGGGGAGGCTCGGATTTTTTTTCTCGTCTATAATCGTCGGGTAGGTATGTACAATGTGAGACTTGAACCAGGAGAGTGACCAGCGTATAAAGCGGCGCAGCTGGCCAATCACATATCGGAGTAGCTGTTAATAGGAGTGATGGCTCTACATTATCGCAATTTAGTAACAGTCTTGCTCCATCTACTTGTTTTCGTTGACTTTGTGAGAGCTGCCAAGAACCATACCATTGAAAGTGACCAGTAAACACGGCCCTTGACCTTTGTTTGGTTTTGTGAGAAAACAACGACCATTGTTTCAAGGTTTATGACAACGAGGAGTTGTTTGCAAACAAGTGTCTGTTGAACACCTTGACAACGCTTGTGGATAGCCCCTTAAAACCGAGAGATGGACTCGACTCTCAGCTCTTCATCCAGTGAACTCTGCATATACGCAGTCCGCACAGTGTAAGCATCCCACGGTTGCTCCCTTCGAGGCATCTACACCTCCGCACTGACTTTGAACTTGCAGAACATCCACCGCATCAACCTTTTCATCATGGAGAGTTTCATGAAGCTTGACATGACCGCTGCACTGCAGCCTCAACTGGACAATGCTCCACGCCATGTCGAGAAGCTTTACCTTGCCAAGGACATCCCGACCAACGACCACTGGGTCCTGCTCTCGAACCATTTTACCTCCGTCAAGGACCTTCACCTGGACAGCGGATGGAACGAGCGGCTCAACGACCGCGACATCCCGCTGCACTGGCCTCTAGAGAAGATCACTATCAGCAGCGCCTGCCGTGAGACCTGCAAGTCTCCTTGGATCCTCGAGGGCCGGGTCCCGCACCTGGTGCTCAACCACACCTCCGGGCTTCGCTTCGAGGGCCCGACGGACAAGGAGCTCGTCCAGCCCAAGCTGCAGGCACTTCAAGGAAACCCTCCTCGCCGCCTTCCTCCCTCGAGGATCCCGCGCCTGGCGCGCCATCACTCCCCTCCCATCTCCGCTAGCGACCTCGTCGACGAGCGGAAGCGCAACAAGCACGCCAACGGCACCGACAACGCCTCCGACAAGAAGCCCGACTCGCAGCTCAAGACCCTGGAGATCGCCCACAACGACGTCCTGGACACGCTCCACAACTACAACGTCGCGCGCCCGTGCCTGCTCGCCTCGGTGCAGACCCTCAGCCTCGTCGCCAGCGGCGACAACGACATGAACGTCTGCGACGAGCGCATCCTCGAGTCCGTCCTGCCGCGCCTCACGCGCCTGACCACCCTCGTCCTCGTGCTGGGCGACAACTTCGCCGACCGCGACCAGCTGCCGGCCCTCTTCCGGTCGCTCCCGCCGAACCTCGAGACTCTCCGCTTGCAGAGCTCCGTCTCGCTCGCGCGCGACGCCGTCGTCGACGAGTGGATCGACGCGTTCGAGAACCCCGCCTTCCTGCCGCGTCTGAAGAGCCTCAGCATCGCGCTGGACCTGGACGACAGCGAGCAGGACCGCGCCGGGAACGAGGCGTACCTTGCGAAGCAGCACCCCCCGGAGGAGGACGTCGTGGACGAGGCTCCCTTCGATATCAGTGGGCTCGTGGCTTCGTTCGACCCCTCCTTCTGCGGCGACAACGGGTCTTCCTCCCCTTCCCCCTCCTCATCGCAGCATGGCGGCGGTGCCCACGGCGCTGCTTCACCCCCTTGCCCCTTCCCGGAGGACGGCTCCGACGACGGCGATGCGCGGTCGGACGATCAGCAGAACCAGTCCGACTGGGGATGCGGCTCGGACGTGGGCTCGGACATGGGGCCTGGCATGGGCTCAGATATGGGCTCTGGGCCGATGATGGGAGGCCCGCCATCTAATGTCTCGGACGAGACGTTGGCACTGGCGAAGCGTGCCTGTGAGCGTCTCGAGCGCGCGGCGGAGAGCCGTGGCGTTGCCATCGAGCCGTTCATGGGGGAGTGGAGGAAGGAGTTCACTTCGCTTACGCGGGTGGATGGGCGCTGGGATGAGGTGTGAACGTTGAGAGAGAGAGAGAGAGAGAGAGAGAGATTTGGAACGGAACGATTGTTTTCCGCTTGTCTGTTTGATTTCTTGATTTCCTGACTTGCAAGCTGGTTGTAAGATTATGCGGAGAAGATAGAGCTTGACTTCCTATCGTTACTGCGTTCATACTTAGCTACTCCAATAGAACTACTAAAACCCATATATGTGCGACCTCGTGATCCCTTTTGGATCTGATAACCCTGGCTGGATCGGATCACCTGCCTGCTGAATTTATCGCGACTGCCATATTGCTTCTCTAGTGGCACGTCAATGTGACTCTAAAGAAGTTCTCAGCAGACATGAGCATGCGTGAAATGAAGCTGTATATAAAATAAGCCGTTTGTATTAATCCCTTTTCTTTCTGTCGCCGCTCTCTTAGCCGCAGGGAGTAGTGTATAGTTTGCGAAAGACCTGGTTGACGAAGCGACTCTCGTTTGTCCTCGTTCCTGCTCTTACAATTTCAACAGATTTTTAACGAGCTAAGGCATAGTTACGCCATATTCTGCTATTCTTCGCGCTAGCCATCGGCTGCGAGAGGGGGCTGTTGCCCCTCACCAACTTTGTCGCCTCATGCTGCAATGCACCGTTCCTGCATAAAGTGCAGCATCATCTGATGGCTTCTATCAAAATAAACGTCCAGCCTATCTATACGAGACAGCTCTGCCACAAAGAGTACATATCCTTTTTGGGTTTTGTAACCAACCGATCCGCTTCACCGCAACAGCATGCCACGAAACAAGACCAGGCCCTCGGATATCTCTCTAATTTATACCTCCTCAACGAAAGCCCAGCCCCATGTGCCACTTGCCCGGCCTTTCACGCCCCCACATGAATGCCAGCTGCGCCCTCTCTACCAACTTTCCCCATGCCCACGAGACCAGGCCCGGGCTTCAACCGCGTGACACCCACCCAACGACGCAGTCCGCCTCCCCATAAAATCCTCCTTCACCGCACCTTCGTCTCCGTTCTGCTCAACAACAGAGCCCTGGGAGAGGTGACTATCTCGAAGGGAGGCTGAAACTGCGGGAGAGCACCAACCCACGACTGTATACAAATCACTGGCTTGTGGCTTCCGCGGTGTCCATGTTGCGACATTCGGTGCTGACTTCTGCGTTCTCTGTCGCCTCGGCGACGAAGCAGGCCCCTTCTCAACTTTATCGGTGTGAGTTGCGATGCAGATCCGCATGTAGTGCAAGTGATGAGCGCCATCACGAAATGTCGGTGATGAAGAGGGTCACGATCGTGATGTGGTGAGCGTCAGTGTGTATTTTCTCTTGTTTCAAGACGAAGTGCGCGGGCGAGAGGGAGAACCAGATTTAAATGAATGGCGAAAAGAGCGAGAAGGGCGCAGTAACACTGAAAAAACAGAGCTTTACTCCACGAGTAGCCTTTTTCCACGCATCTGAAAAAAGACCAAAGCTCGTTTGTTGCAGAAACGAAAGTGACCAAGGCCGACAAGCATCTGCTTTTTGTAGGCAGCCAAACCCAAGTGCAAACCTCGACTCGTGCCCAAGTCCAACCACATGCCCGCCACATCCACCGAAACAGGTCAGCCGCCCACCAGCCAGTCTGCAACCGAGCTCGCACCTCCTCACGCGCCCAGGTTCCCGCTCACCCCGTCAGCGGGAACGCCTCCCCAGCAGCGTCCTCACCTCTGCATAAAACCTCCCACCATCCACCACAGCTCCATCTTTCTTTTCTGGACAACAGAGCCTTCAGTCGAGGTAACTGCGAACCAAGTTCAGGGAATCTCTGACTTGTTCTTTTCCGTTCGCAAACGAAATGACCGTACTCGGATTTTCACCTGGCTTCTACACTCCCCTCCCTCCCGCGACACAAAACCCCCCCATAACCCCGTCCCCAGCCCCATCCCGACACCATCACGAACAGCAACAACAACAACAACCGCCGATGCCGCCGCCCCCCATCACAAACACTCAATGATGCCGAACAGCAGCGTCAAAGCCACGACACGCAAACATGCTGATGAACACCACCAGCGCGTCTACCTTCTCGCTTCCCACGAACAAACCACACTGCTGCGGCGGCGACGACGAAAGAGGAAGTAGAGTAGGGTAGAGTGAGCCGCTCAGTCGTTTCCCGCGGTGTGGGACGAGGGCAAGGGCGAGGGCGAGCCGAGCACAGTAAACCCTTTGCATTGGAGGGAGAAAACAGTAGTAGATGTCCACCGAGGCCTCCGAAGAAGCAAGCGGTTGATCCGGCCGC
The DNA here is from genome assembly GCA_021495925.1 of Diplodia intermedia. Taxonomy (NCBI): domain Eukaryota; kingdom Fungi; phylum Ascomycota; class Dothideomycetes; order Botryosphaeriales; family Botryosphaeriaceae; genus Diplodia; species Diplodia intermedia. The sequence continues at coordinate 532 of JAKEKT010000142.1, read as the reverse complement.
CGTTCCCCTATTGCGGAGAGAAGAAGAAGAAGAAGAACGGAAGAGGTCGGTTGTGTTTTTTTTTATATATGTGGCGATGTACTGTACTTGGGTGGGTGGGCGAACGACAGGTGTTTCCACCCCCGTGACATACATACATCCGCGCGCGCATGACCACCACTCTCCCGTCCCCTCTCTATTCGCCTGACTGACCCAGTTCGTGTGTGCTCTTCGTCGACGCATGCATGGCATGGCATGGCACACAATCCCAAGTCGTCTCGTCAACAACGCGATAGATGCGCAGAAGGCGCAAGCACTCTCTCTGCACGCACCTGCACCTGCACAGAAAAAGAAGAACCAAAGAAGCAAAAACAAATCAATCACAGGAGAAAGCAAGAGCATCAATTCCATTCCACCTCCACCACTCAGAACCCCCCCACCACCACCATCGCCGCCATCGCCGCTCTACCAAATCTCTCGTCTTGGCATGAGGAAAGAAGAAAACGCAGCTAGATCACCCCAAGACAACAACCTCACCTCACGCCCTCCAATT
>JAKEKT010000141.1:0-61731 GCA_021495925.1 Diplodia intermedia | reverse complement strand
TCAAGTGCCCGACGACGATGTGCCGCCGCTTACGAGTCCGACTGATGACCCGCTTCCATTCTTCTTGGAAGACCCATCTGCGGAAATCGGCGGCTATGCTACTTTGGGGGGGGGGAATCGAAATCTCCTTCCCGATTGCGGATATACAGCTCGACGTCCGGGTTCATGACGAAGTCTCGAAATGTTCTATTGGCAGCAGCTCTTACCGGAGAAGGTTCGTCAAATATCCACTCGGACGTTTGGCGGTGAGCGGTTCGTACCAGTCACCCCGTATCGGAAAAATCCCAGGCTTCCCGCGACTCGAAGCTGCTGGATGCGGTCGAACTGGAAAATCCGTGGACCCGGAGAGGCCTGCCGAAAACATATTGCCGTGTCTTGTTTCGTTCTTGAGCTTCCAGTTGTTTCCGTGCAGCTAGCTCTTCAACAATTGTCGCTTTGCCATGGTTTCAAGTTGGATCGATCCCAAAAGCACATCATGCGCAACCTCCTCAGTCGACCCGTTAAACGTTAGATCCACTCTTTCAATTCTTTCCCGTAGACTGGCGAGCAGGACGAGTACCGATCTCGCGTCCGTAGCTCCCGAGGCGAAATGGATAGTTTCCCGATTGTCCTTCTCTTTCCACTAAACCGGGCACGATTGTCGTAAACGGGCCCATCGGGATTCGGAGGATCCTTCGCTTTTCGGGCTTTGCACAACCAGCTCGATCGGGTTTTGTGCTGCTCTGTTCTTCGACGTCTTACGCATACCGGGAATTCTCTCCGTCCTGATGCTGTTGGTAAGCTCCTGGAGACTGGACACCATAAGTTTCGAGCTCGGAATTCCCCCCTGATGCGCCGTCTGCGGAGCTGTGGATCTGGCAGCCTTTTGCGGTGAGTCTATTGGCGAACGTGATGAGCTGAACGATGCTGGACGCGAGCCCTATGGCAGAAGCGGTGTCAATGTCAACAATCCCGCAGGAGTAAACGGGGGAGAATACTGCGAGGGGAAAGAAAGAAAGACAATAAAGAAAAAAAAAAAAAAGGAACGAGGGTGTGCTGGTCTCAAGTAATTCCGGAGCAGGTCGAGAAGCAGGACCTCAGCGCGCGCACAGTTGGATAAAGCTCAGCCCCATGCATCTACTAGAATTGGGATACGGGGATTTGTGTAAAAAAAGAAACCTCCCTGCACCGCCAAACCGAAACACCAACCCCCCGCATTTCCTCGACACCTCCACCGAAGAAACCCCCCCCCCCCCCCCGCCCGGCCAGTCGATCAGAGCGGCAGGATCGCCGGTTCCGGGCCCGCCGGCACGATGCCGTTGCCCGCGACTTTCGCATAGCCCGTCTTCCACTAAACCACGACATTTCGTCAGCATAAAACATTCCCAGCACACACCTCCCCCTCCCATTCGCCTTCCCACCCCGCCCCCGTTCCTTTCAGGGTCTCACTCACCTTCTCAACCTTGGTCGTCTTCTTGAACGCGCCCCCGCCCGTCCTCTCGCTCTCGTCCCAATACAGATTGCGCATCCAGCGATCGATGCGGGGATAGTCGTGCCTGATCATCTTGAGGTTGCACTTGAACAGGGTGAAATACGCGGTGTCGAACCTCGCAATCGTCGGGAACAGGCGAATGTCGGCCTCGGTGATGTGGTCGCCGAACAGGTATGGCTGGTGAGCGGGCTCGGCGAGGTGGGCCTCGAGGCGGTCGAGGCTGTCGAACAGCGGGTGGATGGAGGCGTCGTAGGCGGCCTGCGCGGCCGCGAAGCCGCACTTGTACACGCCGTTGTTGACCGTGTCGTAGACCCAGGCGTTCATGGCGTCGATGGCGGGCAGCAGGTGGTCGGGCAGCAGCCCGGCCGCGCCCTTGGCCGCCTCGCGCCGCGGCTCGGGCAGCAGGTGGTCGAAGGCCGAGTAGAGCATGCGGATGATCTCGGACGACTCGTTGTTGACGACGGTGTTCTGGTGCTTGTCCCACAGCGTCGGCACGGTGACGCGGCCCTCGTACTGCGGGTCGGCTTTGAGGTAGATTTCGCGGAGGTACTGTTGTTTGCGGATTTTGTTCCCCAAGTCAACCATGGCGGTGGCTAGGCAGTGGATTGTGGGTTGGGAAGGATTCCCACCTTGCTCCCGGTCACGGGATCTCTGTCGGGCCCGCCGTACTGGCCGGAGAAGAACCAGCCCTTGCCAGCGGCGCGGTCCATGTCGTCGACCTCGACCAGCTCGATGATGTCCTCGAGCCCCTTGAGGGTGCGCACGATGTTGGCGCGGTGGGCCCACGGGCAGCCGTAGTTGATGTACAGCACGTAGCGGCCGGCCTCGGCGGGGAACTGCTCGGACGGGACAAAGCTGCGGAACTTGGAGGCCTGCCGCCGGAAGGTGCCATCTTCGTCGGCTTGGCGGGGGCCGTCGGTGGTCTGGGTGGTGGTTAGTCTTGGTGGTGGAGCAAAGCGTGGAGATTAGGTGGGATGGCACCATCGTGGGGGTTGGCACGTTATGGGGGATTAAGGCGAGCTTGCGGTGGATTAGTGGAGGACAGGTCGGGAGAGGATCAAAGGCTTCGTTGAGAATTATTTCAGTAGTCGTCGCGGCAGAGGGCGGAGGTTATTATCAATTGTAGTGGCGCCGGGGATGCGTGGCGCGGGCTTTGGATGAAGCCGAATGCCGAACTGTCTGGGTCAGCACTCCTTGTTGAATGTAGGCGGTGGCTTGACTGGGCGCGAGGCTGACAAGTCAAAGATGAGGGGTCGGCGGTGGTTGCGACACACGACAAAGCGACCATACCCCGCGCTCTGCTGGCAGGCGCCGACATGGCCTGCCGACGGACTGTTGGGGTCCCGAGCCGGTCCGGACATGCGCGGCCATCCGAGTAACACGAGCACTTATCTGCCTAGCGCCTTAGTAATGCTGAATTCACCATCGGCCGAGACGTCTGCTTCATTTATTTATTTTCCTGCTGAACAATCATCTGAACAATCATCAGTTCTCGGTACATCACCACAATCGCATCGCCCGACGATCAAAACTCCATGGTAAAAGCCCCCGCTGCCTCGGTCGGCCGGCCCTCGGTGACATAGGCCTTCCTGGCCCTGAGGTCGCAGATGATGTTGAACAGCGTCTCCGACGCCCGCGGCGCGACGGCCTTGCGGTTGATGCTCGTCGGGAAGCCCTGCTCGTCCTTGAACAGCTGCAGCAGCTCGCCGGGCACCGCCGGCTCGTCCGTGGCCAGCGCCTCGCTCAGCTGCCGGATGCGCTTGACGCGCGGGACGCTGTCGGGCAGGTAGAGCGTTTCCCTGACGCCTGGGTGGTCGACGAGATAGTGGTTGCTGTGGTAGGAGCGGCCGCGGTCGTCGGGGAACAGCTTCTGCACGTCGGTCGCGCTCCACTCCAGGCACACGGCGCCCGCGTCGGCGTCGGCCACGCTGATGGTGCACGACGACGCGACGCCGTGCCGGTCGAGGGCCTGCACCGCCGCGTCCCGCGACGCCGCCTCGAGCACCGCGCGCAGCGCCAGGTGGCACGGCATGCGCGTGGGATCCATGCCCGCCGCGCGGATGGCGTTGAGCGTGCAGCCCACGCCCGCGCTGTTGAGCCCCATCTTGCCGATGATGCCGGCCTCGGTGACCATGCGGATGGCCGGCAGCGCGTCGCGCGCCGCGATGCTGAGCGCGATGATGTTGGCGCGCTGCTCCGGCCGCCACTGCGTATCGTCAGCACCGACATGCGTGTTTGGGGAGGAGCCGACTCACATCCCAGTTCTGCGCGATGACGGACGTGCCGGGCGACTGCCAGCCCAGCATGGTGCAGCCGTCGGTGAACAGGCCGAAGGCGATCTCGGTGCGCACGTTCAGCGCGAGCACGTCGGCCAGCTCGACGCCCGCGCCTTCGGCCACGCCGCGCATCTCGTCGAGGTAGGCCGGCCATTTGCGTCGGATCGCCGGCTCGAACTCGAGCGCCGTCGACCGCACCCGCCCCCAGTCCAGCTTGGCCGTTTCCTGGAAGAGCTGCGCGTAGAAGGCGATGCTGCCTTCGACCTGCGTGCGCGCCACCGTGCCGTGGGTGCGCCCGATCTGGGAAGAGTCAGCGCTGCTGGTGTTTAGGGTTAGGGGGAGACTTGCCTCGAGGGGTGTGCCTGAGCAGTGCACTTGGAGCATCTTGACGAACGCTGCTGTCTGACCCGGAAATGACTAAAGTCGGCGCCCAATGCTCCCGCGGATGACAAAACTGATTCTCTCTGGTGCGATGTAGAGTGGAGAATGAACGGTGCAGGTCGATCGCCTCTCGATGATATGCAATCCACCTGCTGTTGTGGAAGGTGACTACACCTATAAGAACGGGTGGCGGCGGCAGAAGAAACAAGGAGCCGGCCATACCCCACCTACGCCAACTCGGCCGTCTCAGGCAGTCGCCGACGTTGGATGCGGTAATGTAACTCGCAGGCGAATTAGTGTTCCAACGCTGCTTAGCACATACACAAACCCCCGCTTGCATTCCTCGTCGGGAAGAGGAGCTATCGCCGCAGGGCGGGGTTCGTCGCCCGCGCCCTTATCATAACTGAAAGGAACAAGACCATGGCCGACTTCTACGTGTCCGTGCAACAGCTAGCCCTGGGCCGCAGAATGAGCAAGAAGCGCGTGCTCGTTGGATATGGAAGTAAAGCCTCCATTTCGCCGCCCGTCCCAGTCGAGTCGTGAGCTGACCGACTCCGCAGTCGACGTCGACGCCGTCGCCAACTGGTAAATATCCAAAGGGAACCGCATCATCCACCACCATAGACCTGATATCAACGTGACCTTCCAGGATCAACACCGGCGACGGCACCAAGCAGAACCCGACCAACGTCTCCCGCGGCATCTTCGGCGCCACCGTAGGCGTCGACCGCCTGCTGCGGCTGTGGGACAAGTACCACATCAAGACGACGTGGTTCAGCCCCGCCCACACCGTCGAGTCGTTCCCGGAGCAGATGGCCAAGATCCGCGACGCCGGCCACGAGCTGGGCCTGCACGGCTACACCCACGAGTGACTACTCCAATCCGATCCCGCATCACGGAGCATCAATCCTAACAACACCCCCCCAGATACCCCTCCGCCCTCTCCGCCCAGCAGCAGCGCGACGTCCTCGCGCGCTCCATCGACGTCCTGACCGCCTTCGCCGGCGGCACCCGGCCGAAAGGGTACACGGCGCCCGCGTGGCGGACCAGCGACGAGCTCGTCCCGCTGCTGCAGGAGTTCGGCATCCAGTACGACCACTCCTTCATGCACCACGACCTGCAGCCGTACTGGGCGCCCGACGGCGGCCATGGGTGGGTCGAGACGGACTACCGCGCCGGGGACGCCGGCTGCTGGATGAGGCCGATGACGCGCATCCGGCCGAGCGGCGTGGTGGAGATTCCGGCGAATTGGCATTTGGTGAGTGAGCTAGTGGGTGAGTGGGGTGGGGTGGTTTTGTTCCCTTCTTTTTTTTTTGGTTTTCTTTTTTGGACTGGGACTGGGACTGGGACTGGGACTGATGGGCTGACGGTGGTGGAATAGGATGATTGGCCGCCATTGCAACCGATGACGGCGACCATGTCGGTAGGTCGTTTTTGTTGTTGTGCCTTTCTTTGATTAGGAAGGGGAAGTTGGCTGACTTCCGCCCTCGTCCCGTCCGTCAAGGGCTTCGTCGATACGGCCGTGGTGGAGAAGCTGTGGCGCGAGCAGTTCGACTTTGCCTACCGCGAGTACGACAGCTTCATCTTCCCCATGTCCATCCATCCGCAGGTTAGTGGGAAGCCGCAGGTCATTCTGATGCATGAACGGTAAGTGGCGAGGCTGAGGTGTGAAGTTTGACGGTCGTGTTGATTGTGGCTGCAGCCTTATTGAGTACATCAACAAGCACGAGGGAGTGGAATGGATGACCTTTGGGGAGATGGCGACGGAGTTCAGAGAGGGACGGATCCCCGGGGCCGTGGTCGAAGGTGGCGTGGATGTTTCGGGTTTTGAGGCTGCACCATAGTCATCAGCATGGAGAGGACAGTTGGGATTCACCTCTTCGGGGATTGGCAGTCAAGGGCTGAGATCATATTGAATTGCAAATATCTTCCCACTAACCTTTCAGTACCACAGAACGCCAAGGCTTCAGAAAGGCGCTCTTTCCAGCTCGCGCTCATATCCTGTGCTCAGACAAAACCCACCCCTGCAAACAGCCAGACACCTTTAACCAACAACCCGCTGGCCAACCTCCCAGATGCACCAGAAAAGAGTGAGCCAGAGGCATTCCACGGCGAACAGAGCCGTGGTGCACAGAAACCGAAGACGCCAGGACCTTCCATTATGCTTCCATTGAGTTCAATTTTTACCTCGCACCCGAGCACTCAGCCCAGACCGCCCCAGGCGCCACGGATCCGCCTGGCCAGCTGGATGTCCTTCTGCATGATGGTCACGCGCTTGGCGTGGATGGCGCACAGGTTGGTGTCTTCGAACAAGTGGACCAGGAAGGCTTCGGCGGCTTCTTGCAGCGCCTGGATGGCCTGCGACTGCCAGCGGAGCACTTCGCCGTCGGGGACCAGATTGAGCGCGATCTCACGGACCTGGGTGCGCGTCAGAACATGACCCGAAGAAGGGATTGGAGACTGCAGCACATACCAGACGAGCGAAAGGGAGCTTCAGCAGCAACAGATCGGTGCTGCGCTGGTAGCGCCTAATTTCCTTGAGAGCATTGGTGCCGGGCTTGTGACGGTACTTCTTCCTGCTCGGTGTGGGGTCGCCGGCTGCGCGAACGGGCGGTCAGCGAACAGGACCCTAAGCATGCCCAGGCCAGCGACAAGCTTCTTACCAGAGACACCGGACGACCTCGGACCCCTTCTTGCTGGAGTCGCCTGGGACGCCAGCGACGGCCGTCCTCTCGTCTTTCCTCCCGTGGACGGGCGCCCTCCCCTGGATGGGCGCATCTTCTGCTTTGCTCCGGCCATTGTATGCGACGAGATGTACCGAGATTATCTGGCGAATGTAGGTGCGAGACGCGATGTGCGAGCTATGCCGTGATCATGGGTCGCGATCACGGCGGCGGGCAAAGCTGGAATGGGCGATTCAAAGCGAGAGAGCCTGAGCAGGTGGGCGAGGCTGGGCGTGACGAGGCTGGACGCGACGAGGCTGGAGACGGGCGTTTGGGCGGGGCGGGGCAATTGTCAGTTTTGGAGATGGGCGGACGCGACTTGGGCGAGCAGGCGCGTGTTGTTGTTCGGCTCGAGTCCGGCATTGACGCCAAACGGCCGGGGCCACCGTGAGCCGGGCCATTATCTAATCGCCGCCCGCAGCTCCGCCCGCCGCCCCGAGCCCGCGCAACAGTCCACGTTTGCCCTTGGAAACAACCTCGCCTTTGTTACCTGCGCCGCCAGTCTTTCGTTCGCCTTCTGCCCGCGCTCCCCGTGTGTGATCGCCCATTGCTCCGCGCCATTCGTCTCTGCCCGTGAGCGCCCGCCGCCGCCGCCACCGCATTCGCCCCGCCGCATTCGCTCCGCCGCCCGCGCTCCCAGCTCCCAACAACCATGGCCGCCGTGCTCGGAGGTGGTGATGGCATGGTCGGCCAGCTGCCGCTCGAGCAATGGTTCTACGAGCTGCCCGTGTGCACCCGCTGGTGGACCACCGTCACCGTCGTGCTCAGCGTCCTGGTCCAGTGCCACGTTGTCTCGCCCTTCCAGCTGTTCTACAGCTACCGCGCCGTCATCTACAAGAACCAGGTGCGCTTCGGCCGCGTCGCGCGCTCTCGTGGCCATGCTAACAGCCGAGCAGTGGTGGCGCGCAGTCTCGACCTTCTTTTACTTTGGCCCGCTGAGCCTTGATCTCCTCTTCCACGTCTTCTTCCTCCAGCGCTACTCGCGCCTCCTCGAGGAGGGCTTCGGCCGGTCGCCTGCCCACTTCTCATGGCTCCTCGCCTACGCCTCGGCCGTGCTGCTCGTCGTCGCTCCCATGTTCTCCATGGGCTTCCTCGGCTCCGCGCTCAACAGCACGCTGGTCTACATCTGGAGCCGCAAGAACCCCGACACCAGCCTGAGCTTCCTCGGCCTGGTCGTCTTCAAGGCGCCCTTCCTGCCGTGGGTGCTCGCCCTCTTCAGCATGGTCCTGCACGGGACCGTGCCCAAGGACGACATGCTCGGCATTGTCGTCGGACACGGTACGTCTGCTCCAGTAATCGTCCCTGCTCTCGTGCTAACCCCGCAGCAGTGTGGTACTTCTTCAATGACGTGTACCCGCCCATGAACAACGGCCAGCGTCCTCTTGACCCGCCTTCCTGGTGGGTCCGTCTCTGGGATGGCCGTCCGGCTGCCGAGGAAACGGCGGCCGAAGTCATCGACCGCGACATTGCGGCCGTCCCTACTCCGGAGTTGAGATAGGCATTTTCGGAGGCGTTTTTGTGTGGGCCTCATCGAGATACCCGGCGCCACGGTTTCTTTTCTTGGGTTATGGCGTTGCTGGGCACCATGGGAGTTCGGGTCTGGGGCGTGTATATAGGTAAAATGGATCCTTGACAATTGGCTAATGCGCCACGGTTCTAGATGCATGGTCTGTTGAATGGCGCCTTGGCGGGGTGAGGCTGAGGGCTGATTCTATCACATGTCAACCTGCCACTTGGACCTCTACATGCCTATCGAAGAACTTGACTGTATCTGGAATGCACTCGTTCTGGTGCGATCTCATCCGTCCTGTATCCGTGGTCATCAGCGCCAGTCATCACCCGAGCTTCGTGGGAAGAAGGTGTTCAGTTGCCGCAGCTGTCGGCCTTGGATCCCGAAATGGCCGTTATCTTTGTCCGAGTCTGCCCAACACAAGGCTTTTGCTGGTGGAAGCGAGGAGCATCAGGACGGGTGGTGGTGTGGGCAAAGCCGCCCGGCTGACAAGAATGCAACCGCAGTGTCTCGCAATCTCCACCGCACCTCGGCCAATCGTTATACTTGCAATGCAAGACAGTTGATGCAGCAAGTGCGTAGACTTCGGCAGATGGGAAACGTAAGGGAGACTATCCCATGTTCTCGAAGCGCTTTTGAGCCGCAGCGCCGTGCAACTTGTACCTTACAGTGTAGCCAGCCACACGCAAGCCATGTTCTTTATTGTCAGTTGACCAGTGCAATCGGCATGGACGTCACGGTGTGGAGGGGAAAAGAGGAAGGTATCAGCGCATCCCTGCCATTCACTACTCGCTAGCGCTCAGACGTCAGCATGGATGCCGCCAATCCCACCCCACTGGCTCCTCATCCACGCGTGTCGACCGTAACATGTGCCGACGGCCCTGGTAGGTGGTTGTTCTGTATGTACATTGGCAGATGCCATGCTGGCTCCCGGTCGCCGCGGTGTAACCTCCCCGGTCGCATCTGCCGAAAAAGCAACATGGGCCTTATCTATTCCGGCTCTTTCCAACGCTTGCAAGCTGTATACGGCTCTGAAGATGCAAAGCCCCACACTTGTCCAGCTCCCTGCTTCCTTGCTTCACCTATCGCTGACCCTTCCACAAGTCCCTGTAATGTGGTCTTGTCTGGAAGCTCTTTTATTTCCTGGTCGTCCCTGCGGACTGTCTTGCACATGGACTCGAAAACCCAACCTCTCCTTGGTCAACGCCCGCGAGGCCACAATGTGCCTGTAACTAACATGGCGCTTGACAACCTGGGACTAACTCGTGTCGCACATTACCCCCAAGCTTTCTTCCTTCTCTCGTCTCGATTTTCACACGTAATCATGTCCACTGCACCAGCCACAGTTCCAATTCCACCCCCCAATCGGGCAATTATTCCAACTCGATCGGGAGTGACCGACAGACGCCACACCCCTGGCTGCCCAAGACCTTTCCAAAGACGCCCCGGTGGCGGAGCATAACCACACGCTCGGGCCGTGGAGAGAAGCAAACCTCGACGTCATTTTCCTTTTGCGCCTGACGCCTGCCTCTCCCTGCCATTATTGCGCTTTTTCGCCGGTGCCGACGACCACCTCCCTCCTCACAAGATCACATCATGCTTCTTCCACAGAGACACCGGCTTGAAACACGGCCGTCGCCCCCCAGCTCGGCACCAGCTGCCGCTTCGACCCCTCGTCCTACGTCCCCGGCGAAGTCGACCGGGCCGCTCTCGTGCCGTTGGGCCGCACAGGTTACGCAACTTGTTCAAATAATGGCCGCCAACGTTGCCTGAAACGGCCGTCACCTGCTGAACGCGACAAATGGGCCAGGCCACGAGGCAGTCACGACGATTATTATTGCCGTGGTAGCTATGCATGTGTCTTTTGTCATGGCTGTTGGTGGCGCAATCACGACTCCCTTGCCCTGCTGACGTGCTGGATATAAAGTCCTCCTTGTAGTCTACCTCTGTCCCCAAGATATCTGCGAGACTCGACACCAGTATTCCAGCATGCCTTCCACGACTGCTCTCGCTTCGCTTGCGGCAGGGCTTGCGGCCTTGCAGGGTGTTCAGGCCGGGTTTGACAACACTTCCAGCTCCAACATCGCAGCATACTGGGGTTGGTCCGACCTCACCTTTACTCGACATGTTTGTCGCTAACGATCCACAGGTCAGAATTCCTATGGCCAAGCAAGCGGCAACCTTACTCAGCAGAGACTTTCGTACTACTGCGCCAGTAGGCTCACCTACCCCAACCGTGTGTGTGGTGCTGACACCGGCTCTCAGACAGCGACATCGACGTAAGAGCTCAGAACGTATGTGTGTAGAGTCACTCACCTGGCGCGCAGATCATCCCTCTGGCTTTCATGACGGCCATCTCCGACTCCACCGGGCATCCCCAGCTCAACTTCGCCAACCAGGGCGACAAGTGCACCACCTTCGACGGCACCCAGCTGTTCAACTGCCCAGAGCTGGCGTAAGTCCCTCACTCACCTTTCCCACCATCTCCACCACACCCCCACTTCCCTCCCCGTACCAACCCACTCCATCTCCCAACCAACCAAGCTAACCCCCACACCCAGCACCGACATCCCCCTCTGCCAAACCCAGTACAACAAAACCATCACCCTCTCCATCGGCGGCGCCACCTACACCGAAGGCGGCTTCGCCAACACCACCGCCGCCACCGCCGCCGCCGACCGCATATGGACCATGTTCGGCCCACCCCCCGCCAACCTCACCAACACCACCAACACCACCTTCCCCCTCCGCCCCTTCGGCGCCGCCCAACTCGACGGCTTCGACTTCGACTTCGAGACCACCGTCACCAACATATCGCCCTTCGCGCAGCGCCTACGTTCCCTCATGGACGCCTCCACCCTCACCGACGGGCGGCGCCGCTTCCTGACCGCGGCGCCGCAATGCCCGTACCCCGACGCGGCCGACGACGCGTTCCTGTCGGGCGCGGGCGCCGTCGCCATGGACGCCGTGTTCGTGCAGTTCTACAACAACTACTGCGGCGTGCAGGCCTTCGCGCCCAACGCGACGGCGCAGAACAACTTCAACTACGAGGCGTGGGACGCGTGGGCGCGGGGGGTCGCGGCGAATGCGGGCGCCGTGAGGGTTTTTGTGGGGGTGCCGGCCGGGCCCGGGGCGGCGGGGAGCGGGTATTTGGGGGCGGGGGACCTGCGGGCGGTGTTGGAGTATGTGGGGAGGGGGTTTGGGGGGTCGTTTGGGGGGGTTATGGTGTGGGATGCGTCGCAGGCGCAGGCGAATGAGGGGTTTTTGGCGGAGGTGAAGGCGGAGTTGGTTGAGATTGAGGAGGAGGTGGAGGAGAGCGAGGATGAGGGCGAGTCTTGCGGTGGGTATGGCGACGGTTGGAGGCGGAGAGGGGTTGAGTTCCGCGCGTGAGATGCGGTATAGAGGTTTCAAGAGTAGATGCTGGTCATCGGGCATGGTTCTCGTGGCATCGGATCGATTCGGTTGGCCGGTTTTGGAGTTGGGGTCTTTGGGCCGCCTTTCGTTCATGTTTCCATACTGTCGGCATTTGGGGGTTGTCCCTAGAGTAGACGTTGGTGTCTGTTTTCTACGGTTGCTTGTGCTTACTGGCATGCACGGCTTGTGGCATGTATTGCGTAACCAAATATAGTTCCGTGTCGATGCACCTAATTTGCGTTGTGAGAGATAGAGGTTGTAGCGTCTGGGAAAGGGTCTTGTCCTTAATGTAGAAATCGGATCGACGTCTGAATCACGGCCGTGCAGTGGTCTAGAATCCCAAGGAGAAGCACGTCCCCGTCGCTGCGCAAAGAAGCTGACGCCGATAGTTGCGTTGAAACGACCCCGGCCACCCTGCACCGAAGTGAGCGTCCGGCCGCGATCACATAAAAGCCAAAGCGTTCAGATCTGTCTGGCGGGAGCGGGTGGGTTTGTCGGATACTTAACGGGCGTGTTTTCGGCATCGCCGAGCTGCGTATGCCGACTCCGCCACTGCCAAGAGCAATCTGGTGGTTGGGAACGCTTCTTATGACCAGCTCCACATAAACTGGGCCGCCGCCGACCTGAAACTCAACTTTGCTTGAGAGGCGAGTGATAGGTTCCCCTCGAAAACTGACACTGGCGCAGAGTCAAAATCTATTGTAAGCGCAGCCGTTTGACCATAATAGGGCCGAGGCACTATGTGGTCCTCCTTTTCGAGCGCAATAACTAATCGAGCCTACCGTCTAGTTACATATGGGGAGCACGGTGGAGCATGGTCCGTAGGGCAGCGAATCGGCACTTCCCATGGCGAGGGGTCTACCTACGGAGGATTCCTCCGCCCCTGAAAAGGGACCATCTGCTGCATGCAGAGGTGAAGGATGGCGCACTGTCGTGCCTAAGCGAGCATACTCGTATTTATTTCACATTCCTTAAACCCAGCGCGCGCAGAGTGTAGAGAGAGCATACACATCAATCCTCAGGATGCTCAGACCACGGACAAAATTAGAATGGAGTTACTTTGGCGTCACGACGACCCAAGCCATTGTCATCATCGCCCTGCAACTGTGAGTGTGAAGGTCCCAATCCAGCGCTTGCAATGCTAACGCACCGACAGCGCAGTTCTCCTAAACTATCTTGACTGGGTACATCCGTGGGCGTACCAGGTGCCTCTTGCATACACCTACCCCATCTCCATCGCCGTCATCATCGCCGGCATCGCCTACCAGGCCATCCTGACCCTCGATGCCTTCCGGATCAAGAACAACATCCAGCTGTTCGCCCAATGCATCGCCAACATCTGCCTCGCCATCTCCACCACCATGCAGTACGGCCAGCTCAAGCACGCCGCCTCGCGCGTCTCGGACGGCCACGCCAGCTACCCCAACGAGCCCTTCACCAAGGACCGGCCGTTCTGGGCGCAGACGCAGCCGCTGCTCATCATCTGCATCATCGCGTCGTGCTCCAGCACCGTCGGCATGGTCGTGCTGGCGGTGCGGCTGCACCGCGAGTTCTCGTGGGCGCTGTACAAGGACATCAGCGCCGACCTCAACATCCGCGGCCGCTACTTCGCCTACCAGGTCTACCTCGTGCTCATCAAGCTCGCCTTCTACTTCGTCTTCTCCTTCGTCGTCATCTACGCCTTCGTCAACGTCCACTACCAGCAGCCCGAGTTCGCCCTCACCCTCGCCGTCATCCCCCTCTCGCTGCTCACCATCGGCCTCGCCGTCTACTACACCCGCAAGGAGGCCCGCATCGGCATGGCCCTGACCATCGTAAGACTCTCTCTCTCTTCCTCTCTCCTTCTCCCCCCTCTCTCGCCCCCACCAACACTCAAGAAACAAAAACCAGGTCATCTACCTCTCCGCCACCGGCTGGCTCATCTCGCGCATGGTCGCGCTCTGCGGCACGGGGGCGCGGTCGGCCCCGGTGCTCAAGGACGAGCAGATCCTGTTCGCGGGCGTCAGCGTCGGCTTCCTCCTCGCCGCCTCCGGCGCCGCGGTGCGGTGCCTGCTCAACTTCGACAGCGGGCTGAAGCCCATCCTGCTGGGCCAGACGCAGCGCAAAGGTCCCGCCGCCGCCGGCGCCGCCTCGTCGCGGACCGCGCTCGTGCTGGACGGGGACGAGGATGTCGAGGGCGATTATTACTTTCAGCGGTTGAATTATGTCGCCCCCAGCACGGTGGATTTGAATAGGCGGTTCGCGCTGGATTAGGGTCGATCGGGCGCTGTCTCTCTCCGACTTTTGTTCGTTGTACATCTCTTTTCTTTTGTTCTTTGGGGTGGGAGGGCGGCAAAAGGGGGTAAGGGAAGGCGATATACCATTGTTAATACAGCTCCAAGAAGTTGGGTTTGGGTGGTGGTGGTGGTGGAGACTTTGGGCAAGTAGTTGCGGCGGCGTAAATGGTTTCCACACAAAAAGAGCAACGTCGACCAGGACGCCAAAAAAGCAGGAGTTGGATATCTTACTGTCATTATATAGCATCTCGCATACGCCGGCGTTCAATCATGGCAAGGAAAGCGGTAGGGGAAAAAAAGAAATGAGGGACAGTGGGCAGGCGGGTCTGACTTCTCCACCATCTCTCGACTACGTATGTACAAACGTTGAAATAAGCTCACTATAAGCTCCTCCCCACATTAAGCACGGTCTTTGTCGGTCTCTATATAACCTTCACCTATAAGACTATACGCGTCGTCGTTAGTGAACACGGATGTCGAATGGTCGCGCGTATACTTTCCGCTTTCGGTCGGCTACCGCACGCAAACCGTGATTATATACTTGCCGAAAGGAGCTAGCGACCGCTAGACTTTAACCGCCCCCTTAGTTAGTTTATTGTCACTTAAGCGGGATGTGTATTTGACAGGCTGGGTGCCCGGAAAAGGGAAGGTGATAGCGTCACACTGATTGCCAAAACCTCACAATCCAATCAATCCACACTTGTTCATTATACACGGCACTCTTTCTTTCTCCCATGAAGTTCCATACAACCCAGCCTCAAAACAAAAAACCATCCACCCATCCATCCATCCCATAAAAATCCACAAGAGACGTGACCACACACACACACACACACATATATATATATATATAAATATATATACACACCCATATCCAGCCGTAAGAGCGTGCCAATGACAATCATCGTAACCAAACAAGTCATCGTCATCGTCATCGTCATCATCCAGCATGTATGTATATACAAGACCAATACCAAGACCAAGACCAAGACCAAGCCCTAGAACCTCCCTAAAAATAAATATACGAAGAAAAAAAAATTTATGTATCGTGAGGATGAGATCGAGCAAGAGAGATCGAGCAAGAGATCGAGGAAGAGAGAGAGAGACATCAACAAGCCTCCCTCACTCTTCCCTCGTCAGAATCTCCCTCCCTCCCACCACCCAAAATGCCAACCACTCCAAGTGCCAACCACCCCAAATACCAACCACCCCACCCCACCCCACCCCCCACCCCCGCCTAGACTAGAGCTACCACGAGCTCTCCCAACCCGCTAATACAGGTCTGTTTCCCTCTCTCTCTCTCTCTCTCTCTCTCTCTATGCGCCGCCGCCTCCGCCGCCGCCGCCTCACCGGAGAAGCGGGACACGCCGCTGCCAAGGCTCAGAAGCACACCTAGGCAGCGGCGTATGGACCGGTTAGGTTAGGGATGGATATGACGGGGTTCGTGCTACGCAAAACACCGTCCACTCATCCCACATCCTCCGGCCATCCATCCATCCCATCCATCCACATCCACAATAGTGCCCCCGGCGGCGGCGGCGACGGCGAACACTCAGTGATGTGATATGGTCATGATGTGCCGAGCGAGCGAGCAGCAGCAGCAGCAGCAGTCCCCCGTTCGCCTGCTGCTGCTCAGCAAGCGCGACGGGAGGGAGGGAGGTGGATGGTCAGAACCTCAAGCCCCCGGATCAAAACTCCGCCCGCCCGGCAGTGAGGTCCCGATTGCCAATTCCCAGGTAGGTAGGTAGAACAAAGCAGCCCCGCCGGGCAGCCAGACTAACCAACCACCCAACCAACCAACCAACCAACCAAACCAAACCAAACCAGCCAGTAATAGTAGCACTTAATCCATCCATCCATCCATCCCTTCTTCTTCTCCTTCAACCCTCGACCTCGACGAGGGCCAGGATGGCCTCGCACAGGCCCTCGGCGTCGACCTCGGCGCTGGTGCTGCTGAGCAGCTTGACGCAGTTGGCCACCTCCCAGTTCATGCTGGACTTGGTGCCGCCGCCGGGCGCCGCCGACATGTCTCGATGGTGCGACAGGTACGCGGCCGTGACGGCGGTGCGGAAGATCTCGAGGTCGAACACCCACAGCCGCGGGAAGACCAGCGGTATCTGCCTGCCCTCGTGCGTGAGCGTGAAGGGCTGCCGGAGCAGGTACGTGTAGTCGTTGACCAGCCGCTGCACGATGTTGCGGCCCTCGGCGAGCAGCTCGGGCGGGAGGAGCTGGCGCTGGGTCGGCGTCGTTTTGCCCGACGCCGGCGTCGAGGCCGGCGTGGGCGTGTTGTGGAGCAGCAGCCCGAAGGCGAGGTGTAGCGTCTCGTCTCGCCATTTGCGGCCGGTGCTGAGCCAGAACTGTCTCCTTCCGTCCGTCATGCGCTGCGTGTCGGTGCCGTCCATCGGAGAACCGTCCCGCGTCATGAATTCGATCGCATCCGAAAACTGCTCAAACCAGGCGCCAGCCTTCCGTTTCACGTTGGTATACCATTCAAGGCTACCTGTCTTGGGCGTCCCGGGCGCCGGCCCCAGAATGCCACCGGGCTCTTGCTGGCCAGAAAGATAAGACGCGTGCACACTCTGCTTCAGGTCCAGAATCGCCGCGTACAGGGCCGCCACAGACTTGTCGTCCGGTCTATGGGTGGGCTCATCCGCCTCGGCGAAGTCGAGGAAATCGATCGGCCGGCCATATCCCATACCCACCAAGCGCTCCAGAGAGACGAAGCTGCAGTAGAGAAGATTGGGCTCGGGGCGGTGGCGAGCCTGTGCCCGCACGAGATATCCATCGGGGCTGTTACTTTTACGCAACTGGGCGCGGGCATTCTGCATGTTTCTCCACAGCCGCTCCGCAAATCCGAGCAACTGCCATACGTTTCCTTTTTGCGGCGCACAAAGAGTGTAGCAGACCAGGAGTAGAACAATCTGCAACTTGGCCATGGCGTGAGCCTCCTCGTTCTCAAAAGCAGAGGGCGAGACTACATCGAGCAGGGTGCTCGAGTCGCTCAAGACGGTCTTGAGGCTGGCGGCGGCGGACTCGAACAGGGAGTCGGAGAGCTGCAGGTAAGCGTGCGACTGGGCGGGGGTGCCCTTGGTGGCAGCGCTCCGGAACAAACAGCGGGCGCCAACGGCCAGCGCCAGCTGGACACGGGTGCAGGCGCGCATGTTCTGGCGCTCCGAACTGTTTGTGTAAAGTTGGCGGAGGTCCTGATCGCCCAGCTTCCGGCCCAAAATGGGCATGATGGCGTCAATTGAGTTGTAGTAGAACTCGAGCAGGAACTGGGCAGTCTCCAGCGGCGGCAAGGGGGGCTGCGGGGCAGTCGTCACGCCGGGCACCTGCAGCAGCGAGGGCTGGGGGTGGGTCAAGGGCACGTCGACCTTGAAGCTGAGGGCCTGGTATAGCGGGCGTGTGAGGTCGACATTGAGCAGGGCGGCGACGAGGCGGAGGTGGGCCAGGGCGCTGGACGGCCCCCACTCGCCGCGGGCCTCGCTGTCGCGGTCGGCGGCATCGCTGGGGCGTGCGGGCAGCGGGGGCTCGGGCGGCGAGGGCGTCGAGGCGTCGGAGACGGACGAGGACGACTGGATCGAGGGCAGCGAGGGGACGGAGCGCAGGCGGCGCTGGTGGGCGACGTGGGCCGAGTACGACGACGACGAGTCGGGGTGGCGGAAGTCGTGCTGGGGCTGCAGCTGGGCCTCGAGCTGCTCGAGGTGCTGCAGGCGCAGGTGCAGCTGCTGCAGGTAGCTGGCGGGGTCAGCGTCTGGTGCGAGTCAGGCGTGGTTGATGTCATGCAGACCTGCGCGGGAACTTGGCGTCGAGGACGTGGTCGTACAGCTCGCAGGCGGCGCCGATGGCCTGGCAGGCCTGGCAGGTGGGCAGCAGGCGGTCGCAGCCCACGCGGCGCTCCCGGCAGCGGATGCACGAGGCCAGCGAGTTGAGGGCCTGTTGCACGGTGGCGCTGGGGAAGTCCATTCGAGGGGCTGAGGTCGACGGGCAGCGATGCGACGGTGGAAGAGGCCGCCTTGCGCCTGCGCCTGCGCCTGCGCTGCGCCTGCGCCTGCGCTCCGACGTGGGCCGCCGATTTCGCCGCCGGCCTCCACCAGCCGCAGAGTAAGGCGCCCCGGGCCTCCGTACGCAGCAGTCAGTCCGCCATCCCAAGCTGGTCCATTCCGCCGTGACGCGCAGGCGATGCGCTTCGTCGGCCTCCCCACGGGGAAGCCTGCCGCCGGCGACTGCACGCTGCCGGTAGGGCGGCCCTAGGCACGCCTGGCCAGGCTACACGGCTGCCGGCGCCGACTGCATTGGAGCCTGGGCCGATTGGGCCTCCCGCGCGTGCCGTCGCCGCTGCCGGGGCCGGGGGGAGCAGCAGGGTGCCGGGTGCCGGGCGCTTGGGGTGGTGTTGGCGATGGTAGTGGTGGTGAGGGCGGCGATGCGAAGGGCGGAGCGGGCGCGGCCACCACCAGCGCGCGCACCGGCAGCGGCGTCGCGCTTTATAGGCACACGCATCGTGACCCCGACAGCGTGGGCATGCCGCCGCGGCGGTGGCTGCGTGCGTGCCTTGCGGCTTCAGGCGCGCCGTTTCTGGGCTCGCTCGCCCTCTTGTCACACCCATTCCAGCGGCTTTGCGCGAGCCCGTCGATCGGCCGTCGGCTTCCAGCGGTCGAGCAGCCCTTCCCGCCCGCCACAACCTGCTGCGGCGTCCAAAAGAGGCTGTCCGATCGTTCCGTTCCTGGCTTCCTGGGCGGAATGTGGCCGAGCCCAGCTATATAACGGTCCGCTGCAGGGCTCCACCCGCTGATCCCGCGCCGACTTCGCGATCCGTTTTCCACCACACGACCAACCGAGCCCTGATGGCGATGCTATTGTGGATACCGTCCGCCCGACGAGAGCCAGCTGCCCTGTGCAATCCCTCTGCAATCCACTCCGACCTCACACCACAGCCAATCCTTTAAGGGGTTGCGCTTATCAACGTGGCGAGCCCTTTGCCCGACTACCTAGCACTCTCGACTACCGCAAGTCTCTCCACGCCACCTCGTATCGCCGGCCAATAGCCATGAATGGCTGGGGAACACACTCGTGAACCGCTAGGTACTGAAGGGGGGAGGGGCCCACCAGCTTGGAATCTTCTCCATCTTCGCCCTGTCACAAACCGAGGAATACCATATCTGCCTAATTCGGTTAGGAGCCTTCTGATCACTAGCTTTAACTTTCGAGCTGCTCCCCGCGCATGCGTGGGCCTGATTAACTATTAACTGACAGGACTTGGACCTTGCTCGTTTACGTCGCCACTCGCCAGGCGCTCGACAGAGCTCGGAGCCCCGTCGACGTCTGCGCCGACTGATGACTTGCTTGATCTACAGTGATGCCTGCCCGCCTGCCTTTTGGCTTTCGTCTACCGCCTACTACTGGAATTAAAACAACTCCCAGGATATCCCCCTGGAAGAAGCCTCCAACCCTTCACATCGACCAAAGCATCATCCCGTCGACGCCATTCTGATCCGGCTGAACCACCATCTCTTCCCAGTTCATATTCATATTCGTCGTTGTCTGGCCGTTCGTGTTCCACATTTCATAACTTTGGTATAGGTTCTGCTCCTCCGCCCCCGGGATTGGGCTGGCATTGAACATGGCTTGTTGCTGTTGTTGTTGTTGCTGCTGCTGCTGCTGCTGCTGCTGCTGCTGCTGTGGGTAGTTCAATTGCGGCACCGGCTGTGCCGACCACGGCATTTGCGACAACGGTACCGTTGGCACCGCCGGCATGGAAGAATGCTTCTGGAGGCTGGGTGGCTGATGCGGAGGGCCCGCGGCCGAAGAAAGCTCTGCTCCGTGGCTGGCCCTGTGCCTGAGGGCCGGGAAAGGGGATGGTGACGCGGGCAATATGGTCAACGGCTTGGCCGGGCCCGTGGCAGCGCTCAGCGCGGCCTCCTCGAACTGCTGTTGCTGTATATAAGACCGCTTCCGTTGCAGGCGCGAGGGTGGTTCTGACGAAGGCGTGGCTGACGCTGGAGTGCTGCTTTCACTGCCGAGCGACTCGCCCTCCTTCTTGACTCGGACGACCTTCTCTGCCTGAGCCTGCTGGGGCAGGAGCATGCGGTCTAGCTCGTCATTCTCCGCCGGAGCTGGAGCGAGCCCCGGCCGCATCAGCTCGCGCATCACCATGGCCTTGCATCGTTCGTACGACTCCAGGCTCGCGTGGGCTTGGGACCAGCGTTCGCTCATGAGTACGAACAGGGAGGAGAAGAGGTGGACTGTCTCCAGGATCTTTCGCGTGCCGTGACGCTCCTTCAGTTCTTCCTTGCAGTGTCTGATGGCATAGAGCATTGCAATGGCAGCCTCAAACCCGTGATGCACCGCATGCCAGCTGTACTTGAGGAATCCGCTGTGAGCGTTTTCCCAATAGCCTGCAGCCACCTCGGTCGCAGCCTCGAAGCACTTGACCAGAGCTTTGGCGGGCGGGAAAGGATTCCGAGGACACGGCCGATGAAGAAAGACAAAGCCGTGCCAAACGGCGATGTCGTACCACTCCGGACTGTCAGACTTCTTGGTCGTCACTTCATTCCGCCAAGCCCACATGCGCTGCTCCATGCCTTCGGCCCAGATTTCGTAGCTTCCCTCGTCCTTGAGGAGGGGCAACCCACGGCGGAGGTAATTGACCGTCCAAAGCTCAGACTGGATGCGCCGGAAATGGATGTTGTGCAGGAAATACGTGCCGTCCAAACCGCTCGGATACTTGGTCGAGATCGACTCGTCGGCTATGCCTAGGCGGCGGTGGCTGGTGGCGCAGATGGATCGGTCAAAGATGTAGAGCACCCAGAAGACACAGCGGCGAAGCTCCATCTCGGCGTCGGTGAGGCTGTGGCCCGGGAGTTCTTCCGGATCGCGATGAAGGCCCAGCTCCAATGCCATGCGCATGGCCAAGCCCACAATGTCCCACAGACTTGCAGCCCGCGGCATCACGTACGAGTACTGGATCAGCAGCAGAGTGCCCTGCAGACTGCGGAACGAGGTTTCGTAGAGCGCGTCCGAGTGGCTGAGGGCGTGCTGGAAGATGCGCTCGCTGGACAGGGCAATCTTGGCCGAGTCGCTGAACTTGGACGTCATGATGCTGATTGCGATCATCATGGACACGACGAACACATCGTGCTCGGTTGCCGAGTTGTCCCCAAACTGCTGGGCGTTGGCAACCCGGTTGTACCGCGCCCACAGCTCCTGCCGGTCGTAGTATGGATAGAGCGGCGAGATCCTCTCGACGTAGTTCCGCACGAGGCGCTCCGTGACATCCCTGGGGATCTGCTCGAGCGGGTTGGAGCCGTTTTTGGCCTTGAAGTAGTCGCTGCGGGACTCGGGGTCGGCCGACACGGGCGTCACGGACGGCAGGTGCGACGAGGCGAAGAGAAAGGTGCCGTACGGGAAGCGGGCCTGCGAGACCAGCAGCTGCTTGGTGAGGCTGTGGCTGAAGCTGCGCGCCGTCTCGGAGGCGAGGTCGAAGCGCGGCTGGAGGGCGTCGGCCGACTGCGAGTCGCCGAGCGGGGGCGAGGCGGCCGTCAGGGCGTCATTGCTGGCGTGGAGGCCGAGGGCGGGAGGCGCGCTGTCCGAGTCGGTGTCGACGCCCAGTTTCTTGAGCAGCTGCTCCTTTTCGCGGATCTTCTCCTGCAGGTATTGAGCGATGCTGCGGGGGATGACCGTCTTGGACTCGCCGTCGAGGATGCCGTTGCAGGGCTGCTTCGCCTGCACGCAATTGGAGCAGGCCGGCTTCAGGCCGTCGCACTTGATCTTGCGACGGTGGCAGCGGGCGCAGGCGAAGGTGGTGCGGCGGATCTTGGGCCGCTTGCGGGCGCGCTGCGGGTCGCTGTTAGGCGGCAGGGCGGCCGCCTCTCCGGGCGGGGCTTGGGTCGAAGGCGGCATGGACCTTGTCTCGCATGGTTCGCAAGACTGACGGCGTGGACGGCCGCCTTTGAGGAGCGTCTCAGGTGTTGGCGGCGGTGACGGTGCGGGTTGACTCTCAGGGCTGCGCTAGACGCCTTGGGCCCACCCGCCGACGCCGTCGACCTTCCATGTGATTATCCTAAGAAGCTTCTGTCCGAATTCCATGGAACGATGATCCTGAAAGCTTATTTGCACGCCGTAGGAGTATTTTTAGAAATTCAGGAGTGTCGCTTCTGCAGCCAAACGTTTTGATTGCTCGTAACCCCCTCGGCCTGCACTCTTCGGTGGGCATATCCACGATACGGCGGCATGAAAAGGGCAGGAATTAATATGCTGATCCGGAAAATTTGCCATCTTCTTATCTCTTAGAGATACTCTCCTATTCTCTTCGACGCCATACGCTCTCCCAATGCCTTGCAGCACCTGCTATGCCACATTCCTACAGCTTACACCTGCAGACGGGCTGAGGCAGAGTTCCCAATTTCTCCTACACATTCATGAACCTCAAGACAACACTCTTCTTTAAGAGTGAAGCAGCCTTGACAAGTCGAACCAACGCCGCCGCTCCGCTACTAGTATCAACAATAGAGCCACTCCCATAGCTACCCAGCCTTCTGTCAGAGTGACAGTCTTGTACACTCGCAACAGCTTCTTCCGCGAGCACCTCAGCGATGCTTTAGCGGCGTCAAGCGCGCGGGTGTGGCGAATCGACTAGGCGATGCACTTTTGTTGGATGAAGCAGCCCTTCACCCAGCAACCGTTTCGACAACGCAGGTGCAACAGTCGCCATGCCGAATACATATTCGATCCAGAGCGTACAATGAACGGCAGCATATGTTCCGCTTCTTCTTCTTCCAGCGTGTTCGGCAAACACACAAAATCCGTGTGTCCGCCAAACAACAACAAACCTCGCCGCGATCAGAACTCGAGCTCCTCGACTTCCATCGCGCACTCTATGCACCTCTTCTTCGTCAGCCCCGTCTCGGGGTCCTCGACCGCCCGACCCCACTCGTGCTCGTGCCGGTCGAACCGGCCGGAGATCTTGTCGCCAAACTGCGCCGTCGGCCGCTGGCCGGCGCCGGTGCCGTCCAAGCCGATGCCGTCGCCCACGGCCGCGCCCGCCTGTCTGCTGCGCCTGTACGCCTCGACGCGGGTGCGCTTCTTCAAATCGTCCAGCTTGCTCTTGAAGCGCTTCTCCTTGCGCTCCCTCCTGTCGGCCTCGCGGCGGGCGAACTCGGCGTCCAGCGCGGCGGCGCTGCCCCACTTGCGCGGCGAGAAGGCGTATTCCTCGAGCTGGCAGCGCAGGAAGAGCTGCATGCTGTGGTACGTCGCGCTGCGGGGGTTGGGCCGCTCGAGGCGCGGGAACAGCTCTTCGTCGCGCAGCTCGGGGTCCGTGAGCAGGTAGTCCTCGCGCGCCTCCGTCTTGGTCAGCAGGCTGTAGCGCTCCGGCCGCCGCTCCTTGCACGCGCCGCACACGGCCACGCCGAAGACGGCCTGCCACTGGAAGTCGATCTCGCGCGAGCCGCACTCGCGGCACGTGCGCGCGGCGCCGCCGTCGCCGCCGTCGTCCAGCACCGAGAGGCCCGGCTCGAAGGGCCCCGCTTTGGCGGCGCGCAGCTTCTTGAGCAGCTGGTGCCGCTGCCACTCGGCCATGGTCATGTGCGCCGGCTTCTGCTCCTCGCCGTCCCTGGCGCCGTCTCTGCCGAGCCCCGAGTTCAGCGCCTTGTTGTGCGGGTCGTCGGCCGTCGAGAGGAAGCCGCCCTTCGTGTCCGTCATGGCCGACAGGTCGTACTCGATGTAGCTGCTCTTCTCGAACTTCTTGGCCGGCCGGATGTACGCGTTGTCCGCCGGCGCCGTCATGATGGCGGCCGCGATGTTGCCGGCGGTGTTGGCGGTCGCCGAGGTGCCGTCGCGATGGTTGCGCGCCGCTGCTCGGGTGGTTGTCGTGCTTATGGCGTCGTGTGGCCGCTTTTGGCCGGCGTGAGCGCCGCTGGATGGCCCTGCGGCCGCGGCAGCCTTCTCCGCATCTGCCCGGGCGCGGAGGGCTTTGGCTTTCAGACGGTTGATCTCGAGCTGGCGCACTTGTTCTGGGGTCAGAGGGGCGGCGGGGAGGTTGCCGGGCTTGGTGGTCGTTTGCGGAGGCGGAGTGGTTGGGCGGCGGGCGGAGGACGACATGATGGATGGCGCGCGCGACGGAAAAGACTCGTGATGGGTAGTGTCGCCGCGCGGTGCGCGTGCTTCCGGAAATGCTAGGACTGTCTTTTGGTAGTCAGCGAGCGAAGGGCTGGTCCGCGGAAGAACAGCGCAGGCTACAAAGAAAGGCTGCGGCAGAAGCGGGTGGCGATGACGCAGGGTCGTCGGGTTGGCCGCGGGCGAAATGGCTGCCGACGTCCGTGTGCCAAGTAAGCTGAGGTCGTTCATTCAGAATTGCAAAGCTACCTCAGCTACATTGTTTCTCACATCGCTATCGGTGACGAGCCGTCACATTGATCATGGCAGCCGGTGATGCGAGCAGCCAGTTGCTGTCGGTCAACGCCGGGTCTCATACGTGCGGTGACAGCTGAGAAGCAGCCCTTACCTTCTGGGCGCATGAACGAGCCAATCTTGCTTTGACGCAAGTCTTGTCGTCTTCCTCGCCGTGCTATGGCGGTGTGCGGAAGCTGGGATATGCTGCAGACACTTTACGTCGTCCCCGCGACGCGTGCTTTCGCGTTTCGCGTAGGTGACTCAACGCGGGACGGGCATGTTGTCGCGCTGCCCATGCTGCCCTCGGGGTGACCGGGGGCGCGCCGACCAAGCCGTATATCTTTCCACGGCTGGCTCTCCTCGACTCTCACCCACACCTTCACCTTTTGTTTCCCTCTCACTCAACCGGCACGGCACGCTCGCCTACAATCCGCTTCTACGCAGCACAATTCTCCAGTCAGACTTCCAACCATGACGATCGATTGGAAGACCCAGGAGAGCTACTCACGCCTGCTCGCCGCGCTTGTGGCCGCGAGTGACAACTCTGTACGCTCGAGAAGACTCCTCATCAAGCATGCACACTGACTCGAGATGCAGATTGACTACAAGAGAGTGGCCTACTTCTTCGGCCAAGGTGCCACGTACGATGCCATTGAGGGCCGTTTCCGCATCGCCAAGCGCATGGCCAACGACCTGAAGCAGGAGGCCGAGAAAGAATGCCGTCAGATGCCGACCAGCAGGGTCAAGAGCGCGAACAGCACGCCGCGCAAGCCCAAGGCGAAGGCGAACAGCGAGCACGGTAAGACCGCAACAACCCATCCGAAATGTCCCCTCGCAAAAACGCACACGAACTGACGAGCCTCACTACAGCCGTTGCCTCGGGTCGCGTGCAGAAGTCGCCGTCCAAGAAGCGCGGCGGCAAGGCCTCGCCGTCCAAGCTGAAGGACGAGCCGCGTACGCCGACGTCGCTCGACAGCGACGACCACGACAACCTCGCCGTCCAGCAGCCCCAGCACCGACAGCAGCAGCTGTCACACGATGCCGATGCCTTCGAGCACTCCAGCTCGTTCATCTACGGTACCGAGGAGTCCAGGCTCTTCAACAGCTTCGACACCGAGCCCTTCGAGGCGTAAGTGCAAGCAGCAACAGCGCCTGTCTGTCTGATGTATGGCGAGACAGCATCGGGCCTGACTTGCCTCTGGCTGTTCATTTCATTCGATTCACTTTTGATTACAATGGGATTTTGTTTTGGCGGGGGAAACGGTGTTCATGGCACGCTCGACGGGACAAGTGGTATACTGAGTACCATTTCGTGAGCTGGATCATCACGGATGGCATGAGCCGGTACAACGAGCTTTTCCTTTAGTAACAGTTAGGAAAAAACACGCCAGTAGAAGCGAAATTAATTGATGACATTTCTGTTCAAGCGCATTCAAACGCGTAGTCAGATTCTTCCAGAATCACTTCCCTATCCCAAGCGAAAAACCAGTGCCGTAATTTCACCGTGGAGCATGGTTTTGTTCGAGCAGGCTATATCCATTGATGATTGCGATTGCCGCCCACTCTCTCAACAGCAACAGACTACCCTTCCACCGTAAGGTGTGACAAGAACGGCGCAGAGAGCAGAGGAGATTGCCAGGCACTCAGCACATCCAATAGGGGGGCACGGGGCAGACGGGCAGATCAAAAGAAACCTACAGTACATATAGGCGGCTGGCGACGGGCAGGGGAAGCGAGATAAAACGGAAGTGATCGACCAAGGGCAAGAAGTCACTGGGATGCGGGTTGGTACGATGTTGCATGTCTGGGCCGGAGGCAGCCGTGCCCCTTGACTCTGGTACGCGCACCGATCTGTATCGCGATACAAGTCTCCAGCCACCGCTCCGCCAAATGCCGCGGGCGAGGGGCCGCTTCGCTGTGAGAGGGGCCGGGCGGGAGCGGCGGGCAGCGATAAGCAGCATGGAGACGCGGTAGAGCGCGCACCTCTCGCGTCGCGTCGCACCACGCTCGAAAGGCCAAAGAGCTTGCAGCGGCCCCTGTCCCTACCCGCGGCACACGGCACGCCTTCTTGTGCTACAGCTGGCCGCGGCTGATTGGTTGGGGGTGGAGATCCAGGTACGCTTGCGGAGGAGGTTGCGCGTGCGGAGAGATGGCGCGATGCGGTGCCGTCGTGGGGCCTTACGACGCATGACGCCGCCGCCCTGCCTGGGGGGTACTCGCCCGCACTTTGCTTGCCCATTGAGCGCGCAGAAACTTCTCGATTTGCGCGAGAAGCTGGGAGTGGGGGGTTTCGGGTCTGCGGAATAGACTGTACTAGTTTTTTCTACATGAAAAATGCGGGGCGGGAGGGAAATGGGTTCAGCTGCACGGCGGTGTTCGACAGGGCGGCGCTGTCGCTGGGGAGGTGCGTAAGACGGCACGAGAGAACCGTTAGCTCCAACACCCCCCGCCGCGAGTGGGGACAACTGACTTTGCTTGGCTGAACCTTCATCGCTGTACCATCGCATTCCGTTGCTCGTTGGCCATTGTCGTAGCCTGGCCGCTGCTCTTCACTGGATTCTTGCCGTGCATTGCATCGTCGTCCACGGAGTCTCCCAGAAGCCCACGGAGTCCCCCAGAAACCCACGTCGATTGCGACAGGCTGGGCGCATCTCGTTGCCCGCCGCCGCCATTCCCGTGCCCTCCCTCGCTCGACGCGACCCGCGTAAAGTGCTCGCATCTGAAGCTCGGACGCGGGCTGCGCTCGCTGCTGCTCCGTTGATTCCTGGCTCTGGTACGACGCTGCGTGAAGCTCTGGCTGCGCTCCCCGCACATCTCCACGCACTTGCGGTGACGTGCCGGCCTCGCTGTCTGCTCGCCGCCAACGCGTCTTCGATTCCCTGGACCGCCGAGTACCTTGCGACTTAAATCTCCTGCCCTCCGCCCACCTCCTCTCCCCCCGACCATTCCTCCACAGATCCGCATCCGCCTTCTTTCTTTCTACACACAAAGCCACCGCTACTGCTACCGTACCGCCGCCAACATGCCTATGAGGTGGACCCCCGACAAGGACCAGCTCGTGAGTACTTCACTTCAACCTTCCATCCCACCCAGCCAACCACTAATCCCTCCACCCACAGATGTTCACGACGCTGCTCAAAACCCACAACATCTCCATCAACTACGGCGCCATTGCCGAGTCCTGGCGTAAGTCCCCTCCACCACTCCACTCCACTTCCCATCCCATCTCCCCACCTCACCTCCACACCACCCCGCCACAACAAAAAAAAAAAAAAAAAAGGCTAACACCCCATCCCCCCCAGCCGACGACAAAGGCGAGAAGCCCACCGCCCGCGCCATCTCGGAGCGCATATTCAAGATCCGCAAGCAAGTCTCATCCAACACCACCACCACCGCCACCGCCGCCAAATCCCGCAGCGTCAACTCGACGCCCTCGAAGCCGAAGGCCGTCCGCGTCCCCGCCACGGGCACGCCGTCCAACAAGCGCCGCCGCGTCGTCAACGACTACGACGACGACGACGACGACGACGACCGCACCATCAGCCGCCAGGAGCTGCGCGAGCTGGGCGTCACCAGTCGCGCGAACGAGCCGCGCTCCTCGCCGACGCCGACGCAGGCGCGGACCTCGTTCGGGGGGTCGACGAGCGCTGCTACTTCTGCTACGCACCGCCACCGCAGCGACACCGTGACGTCGTCGTTCGGCAGCGGCGGCGGCAGCGGCGGAGCGGTGGTGATGCCGTCGAGCGAGCGCTCGCCCGCTCCGCGCGCGGCGGCCGCGGGTCTGAGTAACGGCCATAACGGCCACAACGGAAGCCACAGCAACGGCTCCGCGTCTGCGTCTTCTCACCATCATCCCCCTCCTCCCCCCGCCGCCGCCGGTCCTTCTACCGCCGCCGCCACTACCACCACTACCGACACCCGCCCCCGCAGCACCCTCTCCGCCAACGCCCACGCCTTCGCCGCGCGCACGCCCGCGTCGATGGAGCCGACGGCGGCGGCGGCGGCGGCGGCGGCGGGACAACAGCTGCTGCCGGCGCGGGTGTCCGGGACTCCTGCCGCGGGTGGTACGGTGCGTTCTTCGACGACGTCTAGGCGGGGCACGTCGATGGCGGCGCCGATTAAGCTTGAAGAGGAGGAGGATGTGCTGCGGCCGGAGGACCTGTATGAGGAGGACGACGACGATGACGATTATTCGGAGTATGAGGTGTGAGGGGTTCGCTGACCACGAGGCGTACCGAGAATGGTGTGGTGTGGTGTTGAGCTGAGGCTTCTTGCTCGGCGGTTTGACTTCTTTTGATTGATGGTTGCGAAGGGGGCGTTTAGGTTGCGGTTTGGTGGTGGTGGTGTGGGGTGGGGAAACAAAAAAACGGGGTTGATGGTTTGATCAGCGGGGTTTGCTTTTTGGCAGTTCTGGCCGGCGGTTTGGGATATCTTCTGCTTTGATGTCCGTAACGCAGGTCTGTCGCCGTCTTTTACTTTGCAGTTGCTTGGGGGGTCGTATTAGACATTCATGGGTCTTCAGCCGGTCTAGATCCGCGCTTCCTCTTACTTCTCTTTTTTATTCGAGGGGCTGAGATGCTCAATCAGTCCATAAGCCGTCACACGGTAAGGTTGCCACGAGGTGACCCAAATTGATATGGTTCTACTACGGTTGCACCCCATGACTGCGATTTCCTTGACGTGGATGCGTCACTAGATGTGTTCCCGTGTCATCGATAGGTTCGCTCTCCCGATATCATTATTTAAGGAGAGAACTCTATGGCTTCCTTTCTTCCTTGTCAACAACTAAGATTTCATATCTACGGTATGAAAACGCCCCCGCATGGTACTCTCCGTTGGAGGCTACGTGCCATCGAACGCAGAACTCTATACCGTATAGATCCGTCATGCCGCATCATCACACTCGGCCATAGCTGCCCTCCATAGAATCTATATAGTGGGCCGCAGCACTAATTGAAGATGATGAACATGGGTATTTCCGAAGAAGCGGAATAGAATCCCATACTTCAGATAAGTAAACGGAAAGTTAAGTTCTTCTCCATCCCAAGACAACGAGTAAGGCCGAACTGTTCTATGTTAAGCAGTAGTAGGAGAAAGTCAGTAGGCTGAATGTTATCTCTACGACAACATCTACTGACTTTCTCTACCGTTGAATTACAGGAGATGATGCTTGTGATATGAGGCGCGGTTTTTATCGTAGAGCGCTGAGGGTGCGGTGGGGAGGCCGGGAGTTCGTTACACGTGAGGCCGGTGCTGCGGAGAGTACTGCGATAGGTGGCCTTCAACTACAGCTGGTTGCGGATGTGAAGGGAATGGTAGGCTAACATTACCGGTAGAGGAGCAGTGTCACAGGTAAAGTGACGTACATGGCGAACCATACGGGCCGCAGATCATTCTCGATTTCCAGTCTATTTAAGGCATCTCGTCTTGCACCATTCTTTTCGCATATATTTCCTCCTCGTAACCTCTTACGGTCAATCATAGCAGTAGGAAAGCACTCATTGTTCCGCAACTCGATTTCCTCATTTCCTCAAATTTACCGGAAGAGATGGTTTCAATCTCTATAAAAACGCGGATCGTAGAGACATAATGTTTTTGCGCTGTCGCGATATGTTTTGATGCTGACGA
Organism: Diplodia intermedia; assembly: GCA_021495925.1. Taxonomy (NCBI): domain Eukaryota; kingdom Fungi; phylum Ascomycota; class Dothideomycetes; order Botryosphaeriales; family Botryosphaeriaceae; genus Diplodia; species Diplodia intermedia. Next base: position 31,666 of record JAKEKT010000141.1, on the reverse strand, counting down.
TAATCAATTTAAGTATTGATGAGCTCTATATTGGCCATCACCCTCGGAAAACCGGAAGGACCGGGAGGACCGAAGGAGCAAGACAAGTCATTGGAAGCAGCAAGCAAATCAGTGGAAGGCATGGCTGCTGATACCCGCAAGAAATGCGGTGTGCACAGAGACAAGGAAGCAACGGTGGGCAGTGGAAGTTTATAAAGGGCAAACAAGTCTGTGCATCCCCTTTCAGCTGCACGGCACGGTTCACGTGCAGACAACATGGTGCAGGATTCGCCGAATGTGCGAACGACTGATCATGTAACGCGAAGGCATCCGTGAGGGAAAGGAAAATGGCACGCAGCATGATCACATAGCGGTTCCATGCTCCCACCATATCCATACTGTATTACGCGGTGCGCGGAAGCTTCCTCACATAGAAGCGTTGCCTCTTTTCTCCCCCGTTGACAGATCCGTTCAAGAAACACCCAGAAGAATACCACCTCACTCCACATCACGCATCAAGACACACTACCCGCCCACCACCTCCCTCAGAACCCGAGAACAAAGTACCCCAGCGCAGAAAGAGCCCCAAGCATCGACACGCAGCCAAACCTTGCGCTGCTTGCCGCACCAGCTGCACTCGCCGAAGAAGCAGCCGCGGCGGCGCTCTAAAAGGAAGTCAGACAGAGCAGCAGACGCCAAACAAGACCGGGATCTACTTACCGCAGAAGACGAAGCAGCAGCAGTAGCGCTCGCCGTCGCCGTCGCCGCCGTCGCCGAACCACCAGCACTCGAAGCAGACGCACCACCCACCGACCCAGCCGTCGCGCTCGCAGTCGCAGTCGCAGTCGCAGCATCAACCGTCGCCGACACAGCAGCCGACACAGCAGGCTGTGTAGCGGTGGCGGGAACAGTGGCCAGGCCGCTGCACGACGCGGCGACGGCGGCCAGGCTGCCGCCGTAGTAGCGCCAGACGTCCTCGTTGGCGGGGCCGGCGCACTGCAGGCAGGCGGCGTAGTCGTGCAGGAAGGCGGCGTCGGTGCAGGGGGATGTGCCGGTGCCGGTGCTGGCGCGGGCGGCTTTGATGGCTTGGCCTATATGGCGTGCCGCGTGCCGTGTTAGTGTGGGGGGGTTCTGTCGGCTGGGTGGGGGGTTGGGGGAGGGATGATTGTGGTGGTTGGTGGGTGGCTTACCGCAGTTGTCGTGGCAGTTGTATTCGGCTTCGGACATGTCGTCCTGGCGCTTGAGGAGGAGCAGGCCTAGTGGCCAGTCCGGGTCGGACGTGAGGGCGGAGGCGGCGGTGATGGCGAGGGCGGAGAGGAGGAGGGGGAGGTACTGCTTGGCTAGCATTGTGACGGGCGGGCGCTGAGAGACGGGGGAAGTGGTTGCTTGGTCGGATGGGGGAGAGATGGGAGGATATATCGCCGGGTGACGAAGAGGTAGCTCGGGATCGGACATGGCCAGGCCCTCGTGAGTTTATATGCCGCGCCCTCCAGCTAGGTTGGACATGGTACAAGGCTGTTCCAATGACTCGGGAGCGCATTCGGACCTAAGCCAAAGTCGACATGGGCATGGCGGACCCGAGCGGTCAAGCAGTGGTGGAGAGAGTGGCATGAATCTCTCGTGGAGACAACGGGCGATTCGCCTTTAGCCTTGGGTGGAGGCGAGCCCAATGGAGAGGAAGCAGGCGGGCCCATCCAGGCTTGGGTTACAGAGCAACATGCGGGTGGGCGGATAGGCAGGTGGGCAGGTCATGGACTGGGTGCGGACTGGGGAAGGTGGAGCCGGCTGGGCGACGATATCGGCTGATCAGAGTTTGAATCTTATCAGATGATCTAATAAGATCCCTCCAAACCTGCCGCTCTATTGCCTCTTTCACACGCCGACGGGGGAAGTCCCATGCTTGTGCATTAGCGCGGGCTCGGCAGCAGTGACACGAGCATCTTGGAAGACGGCAGGTTTTCTGGGTTGGACAATGGTTCCATGTAGCGCAGACGGGACGGCAATGCTAAGCGACCCGGCCAATCACCACTATATATCTTCCCAGACCACCCATCACAGATAGCTCTCCACCCCGCGGTCCCCGCTACCTCTCAGTGACAATTCCCACTGCCAACAGCCCATTTCCACCATGATGTTCTCGACCCGGGTCTCAGCCACTCTCCTCGCCAGCTGCGCTCTTCTCGTGCAGCAGCACCTCGCCGCCGGCGCCGAAGTCCACGGCGCCGGAGCCGAGGGCACAGTCATGGGCCCCGTCGCCTTCCTGTGGCCGTCGGACCGCGCGTGGGACGCGTCGCAGGACAACACGGCGCCGTGCGGCAGCAGTGCCGGCGTGACGAACCGGACCGAGTTCCCGCTGGGTAAGTAGGCAACCCAGAACCCAGCATCCCAAACACTGACGTCTTCTTCTTCTTCTTCCTCAGACCAAGGCTCCGTCGCTCTGACCATCGCGGACGATGCTTGGAACGTCGAGTTCCACATCGCCATCGGCAACGGTACGTCTCCGTCTCTCTCACACTCACCCTGCAGTCGTCGACCAATCAATCGTCCCATATACCAACTAACTAACCGCCAACGACAACAAAAGACCCAACCAGCGAGACCGACTTCACCGAGCAAGTCGTCAGCAACATCTCGTCCCTGCAGCCGGGCCACCAATGCTACAAGCTCGCCGACCTGCCGGCCGCGGCCGCCGCGGGGACGAACGCGACGATCCAGCTGGAGTACTGGTCGAGCTACGAGGCGGGTGGCGGCGGCGGGAACGAGACGTTTTACGCCTGCGCCGACGTCGTAAGTTGTTACCCTTGTCCCCCTCCCCCCTCCCCTCCCGTCTTCTTTGGTCTGACTGACTGACCGACAACCCCCCACAGACCTTCGTCGAAGCCGCCGCCTTCTCCGCCCAAGTCCCCTGCTTCAACGTCACCGCGTCGGACTTTGCTTCCTCCCCCTCCTCCTCGCCCTCCTCCTCTCCCTCCTCCTCGTCCAACCCGTCCTCCAGCAGCGGCAACGGCAACACCCTCTCCACCGCGGACAAAGCCGGCATAGCCATCGGCTCCATCCTCGGCGGCCTGTCCGTCGTCGGCGCCGCTGTGTATTTCTGGCTGTGCCGGAGGAGGAGGGCGGTTGCTGCCGGTGCTGCCGGTGCGGGTACGGGTACGGGTAGGGCGAAGGAGGTTGAGGTTGAGGAGGCGGGGAGTGTGGGGTCGGGGTCGGGGTCGTTGAGGCAGTGATTGGTTGGTTGGTTGGTTCGTTGGGGGGGTTGATGGTGGTGTTTAAGAGAGATGTGGTGGCGTTTTCTTGTAGTGGGAGGAGCTGTCATGCGGTCCAGCAGCGGGTGGTGGTGTTGGTGGTGGTGGGGGTGGAAGGAATGGGTCAAAGGTGAGGTGAGAGATGTGGGACGGGGTGAAGCGATTGATGGGGCTGATTGCTTGCTTGCTTGCCTGCTTGCCTTTGTTTGTACTTGACTTTTGATGATGAACAGCACGATATGGATGAACTCACGAACTGCTGATTTTACCGGAATGATTCGCGGATGGTCCGTCTGACCTACCTTTATAGGTGTATCTTGAATACTGCAGCAGCACGACCGATGATCGTCGCCGATCTTTAGCACCGCGCTCACAAAAGTTGGAATTCACTTTTACTTTTATTGCTTTTATCTCCACGCGCAGAGACCATATCGGGGCTGCAACTCCCATTCCAGATACGGCCCGGATAGAGCCTCAGATCAAGGGCCCACCACTTACGCCGCATCCGCAACTTCTGTTGTCTTTTGCTCCGCTCCTTCAACCTTGGCCTTTTTGGCTTCCTTCTGCCCCTCCTCTGCCGCGCTTTCCGCCTTTTCTTCCACGGCCACCCTCTTCTTTTTCGTGAACTTCCCCCTCGCTTCCACCCTGCCACCAGCCGGCATGACCCTGGTCGCGGAGAAGATGAAGCCCTCGGGACCACCCCTGCTCGTCATGAGCGGATGCGTGCGGCCAGGCAAGACTTGCCAGCCGCGCACTCTCGAAGTCTGCAGCACCGGGGCCAGCAGGAGCGTGGGGTTGAGCGGGAAGTCGTCTTCGAACTCGTTGCGCTCCTCTTCCGTTGCCGTCTCGGGATCGAAAGGCTTGGTGCCGGGCTTGGCGTTGATGGTGCGGCCGATGAATGCAGTCTTGCGCTCGCGGGAGTACAGGTCCATGAGCTCCGTGACCGGCTCGATGGTTGGGCTGTAGACGACGACCTGGGCGCCGCCGCGCAGGAGAGGGACCGTGTGCTTGAGGATGGTTGCGGGCGCCATGAACGAGGCGACGACCAGCCCGTCGAAGCCTCCGGCCCGGGTTTCGTCAACGACGCGCTTGACACGCTCCCACCGGCGCCGCTTGCGCCAATATGTGCCGCGCTTCCCGGATTTCCATGTTGCGAGAACCTCTGGGGTGACGGATTCGGGTTCTGCGTAGCCGACATCCTCTTCCGGATTGATGAGTTGGAGCCAGGAGAGGCTCTTAAGGTGTGTGTAGAGGGGATGTGTGGTCGACTGAGTTGGCGATGCGGCGTCATATCCAAAGTATTTCAGGAGGGCCACGTTAGGTTGAGCGTGCGAATGGAGAAGAGTGAGGGTGTTGACGGGTGCGGACTGGGCTGGGATGAGTTTTGGATTCGAGCGCCCAGGGAACGGTCTTGGTTTTTGTGCTGTCCCATCTGCCGTCCCATCAATCTCTTCGCCAGCTGCTGATTGCTGCTCCACTGGCTGAGCCTCTTGCTCAACAGGAGCATCAGCCATCTCCTCGTCTTCTGGCTTAGCGTCATCCTCTTCTGAGCTGTCGTCAAAGTCATCCTCCTCGGGCGGATAGAGAATGCCCATCTTCTCAGCAAGAGATGCCACGACAAGGCCTCCGGTGTCATCCACCACAAGCCAGCGGCCTCCTCCAACAAACGCGCCTTCTTGCGTGTCGCTCGGTTGCAGCTCGCAAGCTCCGCCGTAATGTATGTTTGCCCAGGCGCCAATCAAGCCCTGCGATTCCTCCCGTATGTCCATGACGCGGTGACCCTCACGTTCGATCATGACTTCGCCGAGCATCGAGGCGTCCATGGGGAGGACGGTGAAGCGCTTGAGGTACTTTCTCGATTTCCGCAGCGTGTACTTGGCCAGCGAAAACGCCGTCTTCTCGTCGAGGGCCTTATGCGCCGCCATGATCTTGGCGATAATGTCCTTGCCCGAGCCAGTACCGGCCTTTTTAAGCTCCTCGATCTCTTCCATTGACAGGGTCTGACGAGAGGGGTCGTCGACGGTCAAGCGATTGCTGCGCATCAGTACCTCGCCATTCTCGCCTACGATGTCGAACTCGAGGCCGGCGGGGTCGGCGGCATCGCCGTCGGGGGTCGGATCGGGAGTGCCTTCGGATGGGGGAGCTTCCTCGGATTTTATGGTGTGCTCGTGCAGCTCGGCAGCAGGGACTATGCGCAGTTCGGTCTCATCCTTGCCATCTTCCCGGTCGAGAATCTCGTATGTGACGTTGAAGGGGCGGCCGAGCAGGTGGTTTGCGGGAAACGTGCCGAACTTGCCAATGGAAACGGTGCTGGGTAGATTAGTGTCCGACATCCAGAACACACAAGTGAAGGCTCACTCAGACTGCTCGACCTACGTGTTGGGGACGATTTCGAGGACCTTGAGCAGGCCTGAGGGCAGGCGCAGCACGACGTAGCTATGCGGGCGGATGCGGGTATGCATGGCGGGAGGCTGTGGCAGTCTGGGTTGCGCGGCGGGCGATCAGGGCATGTCGGGGTGGCGGCGTTGGAACGCGATCAGCACGGGAGCTGTGTGGACGAGCGTGGCGCAGCAGAGGCGTTGGGGTGCAGAGCCGCGGACCGTGGTTGAATTATCTTTTGCGGGCGGCAGAATAACGCCGGGCGGTGAGGCCCGCGGATGATCCAAGAATAGTCGCGGCCGCCGCACTGGGCGCTGGATGCGAGGGTCCAGCCGGCCGGCTGTCACGGCAAAGGCCACGACACCTAATAACAGAGATTGTCCACAGAGCTCCGCCGTGGAGCGCTGCCGTGGAGCTCCGCAGTCGGCGCAGCGCGACTTGCATCTTGAATCCGAGCGGCGACACCCCGGCCTGTTCCCCGGACGTGTGGCGGTGCCTGTCGCGGCGTCGTCATCTTCCGAGTGCTTGGCCCCAGGAGCGACTAACCAACCCAAAAACTGCGCCTTCATAACCTCCAGGCTCCCACTTTGCTACCCCCAAAAGCTCCCGCTCATATTCCACCCCACCGCCCGCTATCTCGCCCATCGCCCTGCCGCGCCACACCTACCCTTCTCCGCCGCCTCCTGCACAGACCGCGACAGACTGCCCGCTGCTTGCAGCCCCAGCTCAACGCCAATCCAGCCGGGCCACGTCGAAGCCTGAACTTCAGGCACCCTCCCAGCCATGGTGCGCAAGCCCGAGCTTGTACCGCCGCCGCTCTCCCAGGCTACCTACCATCCTCCCTATCCCACCACTCCGCCCGACGAGCACCCACCGCCATTTCCCGCCGACGCCAACGGCTATCAATTTGTCTCTCACGAAGATGCCCGCCGGTCCGAGAGCGACGACGACATCAGCTCCTCGTCTGACTGGGACGAGCCCGAGGACGACGATGAGGACCAGAAGGGCAATATTCCTGCTGCGCTGAGGCCTGGTAGTCATCGTCCGACTTCGTCGCAGCAGGTCAAGCCCGACGAACTGCCCGCCTTGTTGCGGGTAGGGCCCCCGGGAGGCTCGCCCGCCCCACGCATATCCATTGACTCGGAGGACGACAGGGCCAAAGCCGAGGAGAAGACTGAAGAGAAGAAGCCCGAGCCTCAGTCCGCGGCCACGTCGCCGCCGCCTGCACTACCCACGCCGCCTCCGCCCGCCGTTTCACCTCCAGCCCCCGCCGTGTCTACGCCTCCGCCTTCTGCAGGCCCAGCCTCTGAATCTCCAGCGACTACTGCGCTGGAACGTCGGCCTACCATACCTCTCAAATCACAGAATCCGTACCTGAATATCCAGTCACCAACTGGACAAAGCGCAGACCAAGACAATGTGCCCAAACCTTGGTCGCAGGAGCAGCCAATCCCCCAGGAGCCCATCGAAATGCCTTTGGACAACAACACCCCAGTCGAGCAGTTCTCAAGCATGTCTTTGGCGAACATTGCTGAGGACAGGGCGCAATCACCGCCGACTAGGCCTCCACCAGGTGTTCCTGGAGATGTTGTCAAGCAGACCACGGCTGATGTTACGTCTCCAACTTCATCCTCGCAGCGCCACGCCTCGGATGCTTCAAGCGTCTTCTACCCGGGCATGGACGTCTCCTCGCTGGATGGCCAAAGCTCGCGAACCCGCGGCCTCCCGGAAGACTCGGAAGCTCAGCCAAGTCGCACATGGCAAGAACAACAGGCCTGGGAAAAAAGCGAGAGGGAGAGGCGAGAGCGGGAGGCCGCTGAAGCGCAAGAGAAGGCTATGCAGGAGGAGAGGGAGAGGCAAGCAGAAGAGGAGTGGCACAGAGGTGAGGCTGCTGCGAAAGCTGCTGAGCAATCTCAACCTCCCGCTCGACCTACCGAGGACACCGCTCCACCGCTACCTCCTCGGCCAGGGACTTCGTCGACCACAGCTGAACAGGCGCCGTCGCGTCCGCACAACGTTGACACCGCCGATGGCGCGGAATCTCCAGGCACAAAGCAAAGGAAGGAAAACTACTCTATCAAGCACATTAGGTGGTTTGACAGTCATACCAACAACCTGCGCGAAGCCCCTGTACTGACACAGAACGCCAATGGCCCCTGTCCTCTTTTGGCTCTCGTAAACGCGCTGGTCCTTTCGACTCCACCGCGTCAGCAGTCGAGCTTGATGGACGCTCTGAAGACGAGGGAGACCATCAGCCTTGGCTTGTTGTTGGATGCCGTGTTTGATGAGCTCGTATCTGGTCACAGGGGCACCGTCGCCCAGGAATTGCCTGACGTGGGTGACCTGTATGCCTTCCTCCTCGCGCTGCACACCGGCATGAATGTCAACCCGCAGTTCGTTGCGGCTGGGTCTGAGGGCCTCATTGACCATCCCATTCCCCAAGGACAATCCAATCCGGGCAGTTTTGAACAGACTCGAGAGATGCGGCTCTACAGCACCTTCAAGGTTCCTTTGATTCATGGGTGGATTCCGCCTCCCGACTCGATTGCGACTGCAGCTTTTGGCCGGTCCGCGAAGACTTACGAAGACGCGCAGAATATCCAGTTCCACGAAGAAGAGCTTGAGGCAAAACTCTCGACATCGGGGCTGTCGCCCCAAGAACAGAATCTATATGAAGATTTGCAAGCGATCAAGGAGTTCCTGCATAGATACCCAACCCAGTTAACTGATTATGGCCTTAAGGTTATGAAGGATAGCTTGAAGCCTGGTCAGTTCGCCATTCTTTTCCGTAACGACCACTTTTCCACCATCTACAAAGAGCCTCGATCGCAAAAGGTCTTCTCCCTGGTCACCGATACAGGCTACTCTAGCCACGAGGAGATAGTGTGGGAGAGCCTGGTTGATGTTACTGGTAGAGGGAGCGAGATGTTCTCTGGCGATTTCCGGGCAGTCAGCCACAACCAAGGGACTGGCCAAGAGAGACCAATCCGGAGCCTCCTAGACGACGAGCCTCCTCGCCAGGGCAGCGGCTTCGCCAACGGTGGAGGCGTCACCTACCCCCAGGAAAACGGCACCGTCGGCGCCACCCCATCCACCGAACAGGAAGACGCAGATCTCGCCCTGGCCCTGCAGCTCCAGGAAGAGGAAGACGACCGCCACCGGCGCGAGGCGGAGGAACGCCGGCGGCGGGAGAACGAGCTGTCGCACAACTTCCTCTCCAACGAGGCAAACAACACCAACTCGTCGTCGTCGTCGCGCCTCCCCGGCCGCATCACCGACCCCATCCGCGGCTCCGACGTCCGCCCGCTCATCCCCCCGCGCCGCAGCAACAACAACAACAACAACAACGTCCCGCAGACCAACCGGCCCCGCGTCGACGGCGAAGAGCCCCCGCCGCCGACGTACGAGCAGGCCGCCAACTCGCCCGTCTACGTCCCCGGCCAGGGCGGCCAGGGTCTGCCGAACCCGCCGCAGGGAGGAGCAGGAGCGCGCAATCACGGCCGCGGCCAGAGCGCCTACGCGTCGACCAGCCAGGGTCAGAGCTACTTCATCGGCGGGAGGCCGAGCGGGCGCGGCAGGCGGACGAGCCATCCCGCCGCGCCGGCTTCTGCTGCCGGTAGCGTGGCGGCGGCGGGTCCCAGCGGCGGCGGCGGTGTTCCGTTCGGCAGGAGGCATAGCGGAAGTGGTGGGCAGCAAGGTGGCGCGCCTGGGAAGGAGGAGAAGTGCGTTGTTATGTGATCTTTTGCTTCTTTCTTCTTCTTTCTTTTTTTTTTTTTTTGCTCGGGCGGGCGGGCGGGGTTGCTTGCTTGCTTGGGGTTGGTGGTTGTGTAGGATTTAGGTAGGTAGGTAGGTAAGGTAAGGTAAGGTAGGAGTGGTTTGCTTTGTTATTCATCCTTTTTTTTTCTTTTTTTTTTCCGTTCAATTCCTTTCGTCCCGCTCTTTTTCGGAGACCTTCCCCCGCCGCTCCCCATCCCATTTTCGGGGGTTGGATGAATCTTAGTGGCTTCCTTTTTTTAACGGATCTTTCGATGGATGGTGTGATGGATGGTCTGTGTAACGGATACCCGTGTTTTTATTATTCAATTCCAAGCAGAGACACAGCCCCCCTTTTGCCGGGCTGTGTCGTCTTTGGCTGCTCGATGAATGTGTACGTTTTTTTCGCTGTGATTGTGTTGGTCCTGCCTGGGTTCCCTCCTTCTCTCGTCGTGTAGCCGTTGTGGCGAAGGTGGGAGGGGGAGGGAGATAGATGAGTGATATGGATGTTTCTTGTTGTGGAACTGAGAAGGAAGACTGATCTCTGCCGTCTTGGGGACTCCACGGTGGGCAAGATTGATTTGTGTCCATCAGGCTGACTTTTGTGGTTCAGTCCGTTATCGTCTGCGTTGTACGGATGATGCCATGCACAGCTTTGTGTAACCAAGGCTGGACTACCTGCCGCTCTATAAATAAATATGGCAGCCTGCCCATCTACAGATGCCACGGCAACATCACACCCTCTCGAATTGTCATCCTGAATCAACTTTGCACAAATGGCTTGTCTCAACACATCTGATGAGCTACTCTACTCGCCGATCATGCCGCGGCACTCATTAGACGATGATACTGCGGCGCACTCTGCCCATGCAGACGAGGCTGGAGGATGTGAGACCCGTTCTCGCAGGAGTAGTTCGTCTACAACGCCGGCGAACACTCTTCCTCTGGTACAGGATGTAAGTGCATATGAGAATCATGCGCGTCCATATTCTTGCTGACATACTCATATCCTTCCAACACAAAGCCTACCGTGAACGAACCGCCGCGACCACCGATGAGAGAACTTGACAATCCAAAGCCTTACAAGAACACGTCGGGCGATTGGTGGGAATGGGAGCTCTTCGGGATAGTCGGTTCTGCGGTCGCACTGGGTGGCATCATACTTGTGCTCCGCTTGTACCAGGACCAACCGCAGCCTTCGTGGGAGCACATATCCCTCAACGCTCTGATCTCATGGCTCAGTACCGTTGCGAAATTACTCGTTCTGATTCCCATCAGCCGCAGCCTTGGTCAACTCAAATGGGTTTGGTTCAAGCAGAGGCACATGCCGTTGCTCGACATGGAGGTGTTCGATTCTGCCAGTCGTGGCGTCATGGGTAGTTTCTCTCTATTGTGGAGACTTAAATGCCAGTAAGTTGTCTTCCATATATACGATATCCTTCTCTTCGGCGAACTGTACTGAAAAACAGCGTTCCACCAGGCACACAGCCGCTCTCGGAGCTCTCATCACCATCTTAGCATTAGGGATGGATCCCTTCATCCAAAACTTGCTTCGGTATTACCAGAAAGCTTCCCTGGATATTCAACACCCAGCATCAATTTCCAATATCTCCTATTATGGTGTTATGTCCTCCTTTGCAGGCGAAGGTGAGTGCAATCATGTATCAAGCGGGCGACTTTGCGATACTAAAGTATGTAGGCACACCACCTGATCAAGTGCTGAAAATGAACGTCCTCAACTCCTTGTATGACGCAGACCCCTCTGAGTCCTGGGCCGAACCATATTACGTATGTCCTTCAGGAAACTGCACTTGGAATGATGTTGCGACCTTGGGTTTTTCAGCAACCTGTAACAACACAAGTGCGGGTTTTGAAACAAAATGTGTCCCACTGGAGACTGGTTACACAAATTGCTCCGTCACGTTGGCGGACGGCTTCGGCATCTGGTACTATGCCGACGGGTACGCAGGAACCTCTCTTGTCATCGCGACAGGGGATTACCGCTATGGACAACACAGCTTCTTGTCTTTCTTCTCCTTGAGGTCTGTATATGCATCCGGACCTGGGTTTCCCTCGAATGAAACTGTTTTCATATCTACGGAATGCGCCCTCGAGCTAAATGTTCAGGTCTTTGACGCTTCTGTGGAGACATTGAATGCTTCTACCGGCTCATCCTACAAGGAGGCCTTGACGGCATCTTACCCGCTGAATATGGATTCATACTATAATGTCATCGATAGGGTTATAGATAGCCAAACCTTCGATATGTCCTCGGACTCTTCAGCTGCGATACGTTGGTTTCTGCAAGATAACCTCGAAGGCTATGTTCTACGCTACCAACATTCCTTTGAAGTTGCATCATTAGACGCCAACTTTACGGAGAAAGAAGATTACGGAAAGAAACAACCGGATGCGCTGCAGGCCATCTATTCGGGCAGCTTCTCTCGCTGCAGCAACCCGGATCGCAAAGTTGAATGCGCGATGAAAAACATTGCTCGGGCCCTCACCAAATCCCTGCGCGACGCAGCGTACATGGCCAACGGCACGTCAGGCGCCAACATGGCCATCGGCGAGACGTACGTCCCGGTGACGCACGTCGGGGTACGATGGTACTGGATGGCCCTGCCGATCACCGTCTGGATCCTCAGCGTGGTCACCTTCCTCGGCACCGTATGGAACACTCGTCAAGCCAATGTTCAACCGTGGAGGAACAGTCCCATCCCCCTGCTGTTTCTGGACATTGATCAGGGAGAGCGGCGATCCTTGTGGGAGGATGGGGTTTCGAACGACGCTTGCCTCCGCAAAGCAGAGCAACTGAGCGGCAAGCTTGAGATTGAGGAAGACGGGGCAATGCTTGTCAGTCATTCTTCTTGAACGATGTACGGGATATTCGGAGTTTTCATGACATTCGCTGTGTCAGACTGAGTTGCGAATTCAATGTTGGAGGTACGTTTTTCCAAAGAAAGCTTTTGGTGTGCGGGTACGAAGTCCAGACTTCCATTACGAATTTCCTTGTAGATTAGTCCCTAAAGACTTGCCTCCGGTATCAATTCAGCCACCTGTTTTCTGCGTACTATACCGGTTTCCGAAACACTTCTCGTCCCCACCCCCTGACAGTTACATGCCTACACTTCAAAGCAACACATCCTGCCACGTCACATTCGAGAACGGCGGAACGTCCACCGCACAAACCGTCCCCGGCTCCGGCAGCGTCCCGTCTTCATAGTACGCCTTCGTATACGCCGCGGTGCAAACCGAGACCTGCTGCGGGGAGCAATGCTACTCACACGGCGGTCAGCACATCAACAATGCAACACCAACAACAACAACAGCAAGAAAAAGATGCGCAACCATACCCCAAACCCATCATGCTGCAACACGACGCTCCCCCTCAAACTCTCACTCGCATTCCGCGCCGACACCAGCGGCGTCACCGGATCGAGCGTATTCCCAATAACCAGCACGGGATGCCTCGTCGCGACATCGCCAAAACCCCCCTCATACACCTCCCTCGCGTCCATCTTCCACCGCGCACACGCCGCGATATCGAACGCGATACGATCCCCCGCCAACCTGCTCAGCGCCGACACCGCCTCCACATCGGGCACCACATCCTCCAAGCGCTCCGCCCTGACGCGCTTGTCGCCGCACTGGATCCCGAACCTGTTCTCCGTGAACACGGGATCCTCGGCGGTCTGCAGCACAGCCAGCGCCGCGTCGAGCTGCGCGGGGGAGTGGGGTGACGGGAACAGCAGGGCGTCGAGGAAGGCGGCGACGGCGGGCCAGAGGGAGAGCGTCGTTTGGCCGAGGAAGATGGCGTTGCGGACGGTGGTGTAGTCGAGGAGGGTGTCGGCGTGGGGGATGGGGGAGTACTTGACGCGCTGGATGAGGGCGTATGTCGCGGTTTCGAGGGATGCGGCGGTGGCGTTGGGGTCGTGGGCGGCGAGGGCGCAGGAGGCGGGGCCGGCGGCGATGCAGGCGGCGAGGAGGGCGGAGAAGGTTGCGTCGGTGGAGGTGAAGCCTTCGATGGCGCCGCTGGAGGGGGGTGGGCGGGGCGGGGCCCGTGGTGTTAGTGGGTGATTTCTTTCCCCCTCTCTCTCTCTCTCTCGGTTGGAAGGGTGGGCTGGGACGTACTGCGAACGGTAGTACTCGTGGATGTTCCACACCCCGTCCAAGACCATCCGTTCGATCCTGTCGGGGAACATGGCGGCGATGGTGGCGCCCAGCACCGTGCCGCCCGACAGACCTGTGTGATACGGTCACCATCATCTCTCTCTCTACCAGAGGTCTCTCCTTACCGTAGTAGCGCAGCAGCCCGTCCTCGTTCAACATCTCCGCAATGCGCAAGTAGTCCCTCGCCGCGAAGGAAAAGCCGAGGAGTCCGCCGATGTCCTTCCCGTTGTCGTAGCAGGCGGTGGCGAGGTTCTCCCCGCTCGCCCAGAGCCTGCCCAGCGTCGTGTCGGACGCGTTGCCGCTGGCGCGCGAGTTCTGGAAGGTGGCATTGATCCGCTCCGCCGCGCTCTGGTAGCATAGAAGTGGGATTGTTTTGCCAGCACTTCTGCAAATCGACGACGGAGCAATTGGTGGGTTGTGTCACTGACGGTGGCCACCAAAAAAAATATAAAAAGGAAGAAGAAGAAGAAGAAGCACGCAACGAACAAGGGAATCTTTCTTACCTGGGGTCAAAGCTGATCAGGTCGTAGTAGCCGCCCGTCACACTAGTCGACCGAAAAGTAAGCGATGCTGTTACTTCGATATATATATTGCTGAATCGAGAAAAGAAGAATCAACCGGCTTACGCTTGCATCACCGGGCCCAACGTGACCATCAACTGCTGCCCGCTCGCGCCCGGGCCGCCAAAGTTGATCAAGATACTGCCCTTCGAGGGCTGCTTCGAGGCCGTGTACTTGATGAGCTCGATGCCGAGCTCGGTCGAGTCGGGGCTGGTGTAGTCCAGCGGCACAGAGACGTTGCCGCATTCGAACGGCGGCGACCCGTTGATCTCGCAGGGACCCCATTGGATATCCCGGGTGCCGTTTTGTGCCTGAGCGCGGACGCTGGTGTACGCGAACGCGGCTTGCAAAAGGAGCAGCCGCAGAGATGTGAGGCCGAGAGACATGTTTACCGGAAACTCGAGGTTCGTTGATTGAATCGGGAGAGGGACACTGCGCAATACCACTCTCGGTCTGATCTTTAATATACCTCTCCAACCCCGCTCAGACATTGACGTCATTGCGCTGAAGGAAGAGGGTGAAGGATGGGTGTGGTTGCGCATCCACCTGCAGCAAGACTGACGATCCTCCGCACACGAGGCTTATACACGCCTGCCGGCATAGCCGAGCCGTAAGGCGTGCACTTGGCTTTCTCCAGAAGTGGTAGTCGTAATAGCCTCGGAGTGGTACGGGGTTCCCGGGGGGCGGAGAAGTTGTCCAATAGAATCATCATTCCCGCACCCGACCCCGCAAAGGATTCTGGCGTAACGTTGTACGCGGCCGCATAGCCACTACAGCGAACATCATCCTTCTGCTTACGTTGTCCCCATCACCTGAGCTCTACAACGCGAGAAGGACGGATATCCTGTCCTCCCATAGCAGATGGCAGAGCATTTCAGCCCTCTAAGCTCACCGAGGTCAGTCCGTTCTTCATATGGTTAGTTGAATACAAGATGTAGGCTTAAATAGGCATTTAGAACTTACATTGATGTCTGGACCTTGAATCCAACTACTCGTTCCATATAAGTATGGTAGAAAATCTCCATTTTGCTCACCGATGGTCTAAAGCACACATCCACAATCGAAGCCCTCAAAAGTACAATTTCCTTCGAATCAAGACGGACCTAAAAGCGCGGGTCTCGCTATCATACAACAAAAGAATCGAAAATAAGCCGTATTAAATCGCATAACAAAGAACAGCAAACGTGCAAAACAGCGCGAGCTGGGGAAAAAAAAAAGGGGAAAAAAAGAGAGAGAAAAGTCCTCTCGAGCCCCACCCACCCAGCACGTCCTATTTCTTCAACGCCTTCTCAGGATCCTTGACGAAGGCCTTGCACCACCTGTCCCACTCCCTTGCGCCTTTCCCCATGACCTGGCGGAAGTCGTCCTTGACCTCGGCCACCTCCCACTGCTCGTCCTCCCAGTTCCGGCGCTCGCCCGTCGTCTGGCTCGGCGCCCACCCGATGGCCTCCAGCACCTCCGTCTCCGTCGGGCTCGGCCCGCCCGCGCTCGCGAACAGCTTCGGGTCGCGCTCGTGGCAGCGCGCGGCGAGGTAGCGGCGCAGGACGTCGAGGCGGCGCGAGGGGGTGAAGGCGAGTTTGAGCTTGCCTTCTTCTTCCGCTCCTTCCCCTCCTCCTTCCGCTTCCGTCTCTTTTGCCTCGCCCTTCACCCCCGTCGTCTCCCCCTCCGCCTTCCCACCACCGCTACCATCATCCGCGGTCGAGGCCGATGACGACGCCAGCCGCCTCGTCGTCGACCGCGCAATCTTGGCGCCCCGCATCGACGAGTACATCCACACGGCGTCCATCTCGACGAGGCCGCCAAACGGCCACACGACCGTCGCCAGCACGTCGACGGCGAACGAGACGGGCAGCAGCCCCGTGGCCAGCACGGCGTCGCGCTGCGCCTTGGTCTTGGTGCGCAGCATGCTACTGACAAACTCGGCGCGCATGGCTTCGGGGTCGTCGTCGCTCGCGGCGCCGGTCGGGGAGGGCGGGTAGACGATGACCATGTCGGTGAGGCCGACGGTTTTCTTGGTGGGGGAGGAGGAGTCCTCGGGGACGACGTTGACGTTGGGGGTATTGGCGTCGTGGTCGTGGTGAGTGGTGGTGGTGGTGTCGGCGGTGGCGGCGGCGGGTCCTTTCTGCTTGCCGCCGCCGCCGCCGCCGCCGCCACCGTCGCCGCCCAGGCGGTTGATGAAGTCGAGGTTCGACGAGGTGGTCTGGTTGACGGCCCAGTCGATTCCGCGCGTGGCCCTGCTCTTGATGCCCTTCCAGCTCGCCGTCTTGGCGGTGCTGGTCTTGGCCTCGCGCACCTCCTCCTGCCACTTGCGCTGCACCTTGCGCATGCGCTCCTCCTTCTCGCCCTCGGCCGGCTTCGACAGCGGCGGCGGCGGCGGCGTGTAGATGATGAACCGGTCCGGGATCCGGTCCGGCGCCGTGTCCTTCAGCGCCGGCTTGGGGAAGGGGACGAGGTAGGCGATTAGCTTGTGCGGGTCGCGCGTGTAGTGGATGGGGTTGGACGGGTCGTCGTCCTCGAAGACGTGGCGGATCCGGCGGGGTGGAGGCGGTGGCTGGTATGTTGTTGCCAGCTGCTGGTCGGGACGGGGCGGGTATGGCGGCGGTTTCTCGTCGTCATGGGTTTCCGCGGGGTGTGGTTCTAGTTGCTGTTGTGGACGCGGAGGATATGGCGGCGGCTTTTCGTCCCCATGGTCTTCCACGGGCTGTGGTTGTGGAGGGGGAATTTCCTCGTGATCTTCTGCGGGGAGCGATTCCGGCTGCTGGTGGGGTCGGGGAGGGTACGGCGGTGGTCTTTCCTCTCCGTCTTGCCCTTCCGGGGACCCGGGGTGGTAGAACTCCTGGACGGGGCCGCTGTGGTAATCCATGGTGTAGCGATGGGATTCGTAGAGTGTGGGTGGATGCAGTATTTAGGTGTCGTGGGTGTGGCTATGACGTCTCCTGCACGCGCAAGCAAGTGGGCGCATGGGCTGCGCCTTCCCGCCAACCAACGGAGCGGCCGCGTGTCGTGGCGGAGGCGGCTGGCAGCGGAACAAGCATTGCGACAAGCTCTCAGCTGGTCCGGTAGCTTAAAGCTTCGCTGCCCGTCGCGCTCAGTGACGTCATTGTCGCAGAACTACCCCTCAACACCAAAGAACGACCTCTAGCGATCGCTGCAAGGATCAGCACACCTGCAAACGCACCCACCTGCGCCACCCTGCAGTCGGAGACGGGGAGACGGTCCTTCCGTTTGAGCCTTCCAGCCCTCAACTCTTCTTAACTCCGCTCAGCTCCGCTCTACTTACCCTTTCCAGAACATCCATCGCCCTCACCCACAACCATATAAACAGCCAACATCCCATACTCCACAGCCCAGAAACCAACCATCTACAGCCCGAAGCTCTATCCACCACAAACCAAGCACCAAAAACGGAACCATGGCCTCCTCCCCCGCCGACAACAACGCCGCCCCATCTCCACCCACCACCACCACCACCAAACCCTACCTGCACGGCTACCACGCCTCAGTCCTCCGCTCGCACAGCACCCGCACCGCGCAAAACAGCTGCCCACACCTCCTCCCCCACCTGCGACGGGGCATGCGAGTCCTGGACGTCGGGTGCGGGCCAGGCACCATCACAACCGACCTAGCCGCCATCATCGCCGACACCCCCTCCACCTCCTCTTCTCCATCCACCACCACCACCTCCCCCTCCCCCTCCAACAACGAAACCAAGAACCCCACCGGCCACATAACCGCCCTCGACGCCTCCCCCGCCGTCCTCGCCACCGCGCGCGCCCACGCCGCAGCGACGGGGACGAAAAACATCACTTTCCGCCTCGGCGACGCGTGCGCGCTGCCGTTCGCCGACGACGCCGCCTTCGACGCCGTCCACGCGCACCAGGTGGTGCAGCACGTCGCGGACCCCGTCGCCGCGGTGCGCGAGATGCGGCGGGTGGTGCGGCGCGACGGCGGCGTCGTCGCGTTGAGGGAGGGGGATGGGCATGTGTGGTTTTGTCCTCATCTTCCTCCTCGTCCTCATCGGGGGGAGCGGGATGAGGGGGGCGATGAAGAGGAAGAAGAGAACCCCGGGGATGTGCTGGCCGAGTGGTACGAGCTGTGGCTGCGGATGGCGCGGGACGCGGGCGCGGAGCCCATGGCCGGGCGGCGGCTGCTGAGCTACGCGCTGCGGGCGGGGTTCGCGCCGGACGAGGTGCGGGCGGGCGTGGGCAGTCGGTCTTGGGCGGGGAGGGAGGAGTTGAGGGAGTGGTGCGGCATGTGGGCGGATAGGGTCGTGTTGAGCGAGTTTGCCGACAACGCCGTGCGCGGGGGGTATGCGACGAGGGAGGGGCTGGAGAGGCTGGCGAGGGCGTGGAGGGCGTTTGCCGAGGTCGAGGGCGCGTGGTACGGTATGATGCAGGGCGAGGCGATTCTCACGAGGCGCGGGTAGTGGGAGGGGGAGCTGTGGGGGAAGAGCTGGCTTGATGTACGTCGGGTGGCTTCTTCGATGCCCTTGAGACATGTTTGCGAGACGAAGAGCCTTGATTGCAGGTGATGAGTATGATGCAAATGTCCCGGTTGAGCTTCCCATTCGAATATATCCTCGAATGAATGCAGCGCCGCCAGCCGCAAACATTGTTGATGTCAATTCCCCGGTTCATAAAGCACTGTACATCACCCTAGTCAAGCAAAAGTTTACCTCATCCCCATCCAAAATGCCACTGTGCGCAACTACATGTACCCTTCATTCCGACCGCAGCACCCTCGGAACGGAGTATTGCGGCTGCAGCAAATTCTTGCCATCGACATCCTTGATCGTGAGCCTATCCACGACATCCGCAAAAACGTCAAACGTCCGAACCTACACAAAGCAAGTCAGCCAGCCAGCCAAACCCCATCCCCCCAATCCCCCATCCACCCACTCAAAAAAAACGCAAGACCATTTCCCCACACATATACACATACATTAACAGCAACCCACCCGCCCTCCCCCTCCCCCTCAGCCGCCCCACCCTCTCCATCCCCGCCAACACCATCAACGAGCACGCTAGTGCCGCACAGCACGCAGAACAAGTGCGGCCGCCGCTTCTTCCTGCCGAAGCGGTACTCGCCCAAGCGGCCCCCGCCGACGACGAAGCGGACGTCCGCGGCGCGCGCGTACGCCAGCAGGTAGCCGTTCTTGGCGCAGATGGAGCAGTTGCAGCGGACGACGGGACGGGCGTGGCCGGGATGTCGGGCAGCGTCGCGGCGAGTTGGATGCGGCCGCAGTGGCAGGTGGCTGCGTATGTCGTCGTTGCCATGGTGGGAGGGGGTGGGAGGGGGAGAGAGAGGGGGGAACGAACGGGCGATTGAGGGTGCAGAGGGCGGGATGGGATGATGTTGGCGTTCGCGAGTGCTTTAAGTGCGTTGGGCGGCGCGGAGCGGGCGGCGCAGAGCTGGGTACCACCCTGGTACGGCACGGCGAAAGGGGGTGCGGCGTGGCTTCGATTGGCTGCTGGTGGGTCGCCAGGCAGCAGAAGAGGCGGGAACGCGCAGGGCTTGAGACGAACGCGCTTGCGTGCAGACTGCTCGACGATGAGTCATTTGGCTTGCAAGCGCTCTGTTTGGGCGCGGGTTGTGCTTGGGAGCAGGTTTGTTGTTGCGAGAGCACAATCTATGCCTTTTTGTCAGCGTTGCGAGAATCTGTTCTTCTTTTGGCAGACTTCACAGCGGAATCAGGGTAAACGCGCTAGCGAATAGGGAGGGGACGCAAGGGTGTGAAACAGCGGTATGGTAAAAAGCAAAGATGACGACGAAGAACAACAGCATGAACGCCGTTGTGGAAACATACCAAAGGCAGGATATTAGGAACCTATCCAACTCCAAGGCGATTAGCGTCTGTCAGCGAGTACCAATCGGTCTCGATCATGCATCGCTACTCAAGATCCCGGCAACAGATCGTCGGAACCATCGCAAAGCGGCAAAAGTGTATACCAACCAACCGCTCCACACCACAACCACCGGTCCCAATTCAAAAGTCCAAACTCACTGAATCACTTTCAAAACAAGCGCAAACCGCATCTGTTTAAACCAAAAGGCTGAGATTTGAACAAGTATTGATTGGTCGAGCGGGTCATCGTCGTCGGCCCTCGTCAAGATATACGCAACTGCTCTTTATTCATAACGTTCCAACCGGTTGAGCTTTCTTTTCACGCTCGCAGCAGAAAGAACTTCGATGCGGCCGTCCCATCATCCATCATCCGATCCCACACCCATCCCCATCCCATTCCTCCCCGACAGCCAACCATCCCGGGGGAAAAAAAAATCCGCTCACCCTTTAGGTGGTCTTCTCCGGGACACCGGTGCAGCCGATCATGATGCCCTGGCTGAACAAGCTGCCGGCGACGGGGATGAAGTTGGCGACGGCCTTCGCGATCTCGCCGGAGATGCCGCAGCCGCCGGTGACGGGGTTGACGACGGACTCGATGCTGATGATGAGGTCGTCGGGCTGGAGCTGGTCGTCGATGTAGGCCGTGACGCGGAGCTCGCTGGGGACCTTGTAGCCGGTGGTGACGAGCGAGCACTCGACCGAGCCGGGAATGTCCGACTCGTCCTTGCACGCCTCCTCGCACGTCGTCGCCGCCTTGGGCCCGCACGGCGCGTTGGCGTCGCCCGGCACGCTCTCCTGCCACGTGAAGCCCGTGCACCCGCCGTACACGTTGTACTTGTTGCGGTCCGCGATGTTGCGCAGCACCTCCCACGCCGACTGGATCAGCCCGTCGCGCATCTGGTTCTGCTCCAGCCCCGGCGTCTGCCCCCACGCGCCCGTCATCTTGATCGACACCGTCAGGTCCGGGCTGCTGTCGTTCTCCGACGTGCACGGGTTGTTGTCCGAGCTGATGTCCTTGTCCGTGACGACGGACCGCTCGTTGCCCGCCGTGTCGTAGAGGATCTGGAAGGTGCATGGTCAGCCTGGATGCTTGGGCGGAATCGGGGCGAGGTTTTGCGTACCTGCCAGGTCTGGGCGAAGAGGTCGATGTTGCCGACGTCGATCATGTTGTCGCTGTAGCGGACGTCCATCTGCACGAGGGCAGTGGCCTGCGAGGCCAGAGCCGCGGCGAGGAGGAGGGCGTTGTTGGAGGTCTTCATGGTCTTTGAGGACAAGGTTAGCAATCTGATCAGACTGCATTGCGGCTGCGTACTTACGGTTGCTTGGAAAGAGGGACTGCGGAGGCTGTCGAATGAGGGTGGTGTGGTTAGAGAAAGGTTTCACTCAGCGTTGCGTACAGGGTCTTTATAGAGAGCCTCACGCTGTCCAAGCATGCCCTTGCCCGGACCGCATGAGTCTCTCCCGACGTGACGATCCGGCGTGAGGCCTGACATGCACCTATTTCGAGCCAAGGCTTCGTATCTCTCGGTATCAGGATACATGTCCTCCGCGTCGAGGCCCAGCTGACCGCAATTCGACTCAGTGAGTTTCATAGCGTGGGTTGAGTCAAGTAGTGCGATTGACTTAATAGTAGGTCTGACCCGTGCGCATAGGTAGTGTGCGCATCTCTTCAACAGACATCCAAAGAGCCTCTCGATCGAGCGAATGAACGACTTTCGCCAATCAGAGACTTGTAGAATGTTGAGTGCATCCCCTATCCAGCGTGCTTCTGTTGGTGGTGGATGGTGAAGGAGGTGGACTGGTTCGTGTAATGAGGTTGGAGGCCCAAGTAGTCAGCGAGTCATATTACACCGTTCGGTGGGGATTGTATGGGGAAGCTTCGACTATCTGAAGCGACTTATGACGTGGGTGGGCTGCTACTACAGGGAACGTTACTTACAAAGAGCATAGCCTCAGGTAATTTCGGCTAAGGCTGATGGGAGGCCCAAAACCTGGCGCTAATCCATCGAGGCTCAAGCAAGGATTCAGCCGCGGCCCGCCTCCGCCTTACTCGCGCCCGGCCGCATTCTCGCCTGCAACTGATTCGTTTATCGCCAGAAGGAGCGTCGGAGTGACGGTGAAGCGAACGGCAGGAGAGATCAGGCTAGTGGTCGCTGCTGCGATGCCACAGCCAAGCATCGAGAAACGTTAACCCCACAACCACTACTCTTGTCGCTGTCCTCAGGCAACCCATCTGCCGGCTCATGCCGCCAGGGACCGAGCCTGCTACTCATGTCAGCAGAACCCCTTCCAGAACAACGCCCCTTGATCTCGGCCCACCAGCTGCCCCGGCCGGTGTTTCCCACCCTACCTTGATGGATTCATGCTTGAAAACTGCCGTTCTGATCCTGTGCAGATCACGCGCATGGACAACCTCGCGATCTTGACGGAAACCCCGGTTTCACCCAGTTTCTCCGTCGGTTTGCAGCGCTAAAGCTTGCGCCTCGACGATTGGCAAACACCTTGCCTGTTCAGATGCTCGGGTTCGCGACGTGGAGTGCCGACCGAACCGGGTACGAGGTTGCCCCAGTTGCTTCGTTGCAGAGGTTATCGGGACGCCGAAGTGGGAAACAGTCAATAACATCATACACCCACCCATAGTCTGTCGTCTGCTGGTGCTCCTCCGAGTCGCGGCGTTCCCTCTCCTGACATCCTCTTCAGCTGTCTTCACACTTCCTTCCTTCGTATCTTCTCTTTTTAGAGTTCCTCCGCACGTCGAGCGACATGATTCCTCTACCGTTGAGCCTTCCTTATCAGACGGACTGTCGAGTCGAGCATCATGGAGTAACTTTGTCGCATCTACAGGCGATTTCTCGGCAGGGGTTAGCGCAAGACTAGCTCGCACCATCGCCGCCTCGAGGCTCGCCCAACACTTGTATCTCAGAGATGAGATGATAAGACACTATTCTTGCTGCGAGCTTCTATCCATCTTCGGATGATATCACGCTTCATGCAATCCGGATATCCAAATCCCGAAATTATACGCTTTACCTCCGTCGGCTAGGGGTTCGATGCTGGACTTGAGAATGAATCGGTCGAAGGAGGAAGGCTACTCGGGCATGCCTCTCTCCTCCTTCACGCCAGTCTGTGGTTCCATTCATCCAGTCAGCCACCACCTTGGCAAGACAATAGCGGTGAGAGAGCGGTGAGAGAGCGGTGATAGCACGGCGTGGGGGACTGCTACTCATCGTATCAACATAGTTCAAACCAGGTCGCTTGAAGCTCGTGTCGAGCCTCTCAATGCGCCAGTGGGAGTGAAAGGCGCACCAAAGCTTGGTAGTGACGAAGACGACCTCGCGCTCCACGATGTCAACCTCATCGAACACCTCGCCGACCTCACCCTCATTGTCGTGCATGTAGGCATCGTCAACGTGACGGCTCGAGCGGTTACCTAATAACGTTCAGCTACTACGGCCATGGCGAATTGTTCCCCCCCGTGATCGAGACTGTCCAGCGACGCCCGTCACCAGAGGCGAATCGTTCCCTCGTGATCGAGACTATTCAGCGATGCCCGTTAATAGGGGCGAATCATTCCCCTACGATCGAGACTGTCCAGGGACGCCCGTCACCAGAGGCGAATCGTTCCCCCGTGATCGAGACTATTCTCGAGATGTCCACCTGCAGCGACGCCCCGTCAACAGAAGCGAATCGTTCTCCCGTGATCGAGACTGTCCAGCGACGCCCGTCGACAGAGGCGAATCGTTCCCTCGTGATCGAGACTCTCCAGCGACGTCCCGTCAATAGGGGCGAATCGTTTCCCCGTGATCGAGACTGTCCAGCGACGCCCGTCACCAGAGGCGAATCATTCCCCCGTGATCGATCCTGTCCCGCGACGCCCCATCAACAGAGGCACACAATCAGCAAGACAAGGAGAATCGAAGGCATTGAGCCCTACGTTACGATCGGTCCACAGCCGGCGATGCTTTCTCTCGTCGTATGACGCCACACATACCGTGGTCCCTCGAGATGAATAGTCTCGTGGCGGCGTTGGTCGCAGTTCCGAAGCGACCGGGAGGCGGGCAGACTGCAGTGGCCGCAGGACAACAATACGGATGACTTGGTGCGAGCATCGATGCGCGAACGGCATGCTTCCACGCCTGGCTGGCTGGCTGGCTCGGTACTTCTTGCTTTCGGTACATAGAGTTTTTTTTCATCTGTGATACGCGAGTCCTTGACTGCCGAACCCTCCCACTCGGAGATGATACGAGGACGTGGCCTTGTGTCATGCTACGAAGCTGGAAACGAGCCATGGAATCAGCCCATCTGCATGGATGCCCACCCAAGGGGCGAGGGTGGGTTGATCCTCTTTTGTCGCCTCTAGTGGTTTCTCCAAGCGTAGCCGAACCGCGGTGCGCGAATAGCGCTGGTTGATTGCGTGTACTGCAGCGCTTGATGTGAGCATCACTGCCCTTCCGACTGGATGCTCCCAAGTGCAACCATGCGAGCCATGTGTCCAGGTAAGGGCGTCGGCGCAAGCATCATTCTTCTCTTTGCTGTCATTCCTCTCACCCATGGGGACTGGACACGACGTGGAGAAGCACGCGCACAGTTACATAGGTTGACAGGTGAGACGAAGTTTGCTGGTCCAACAGGATCCACGTTCTAGACCTTGCGCAGCACACGAGGCTGTTTCTTATCGACCGCCGCCGAAAGGTGTGTGGAGCGTCTCGAGTACGGGGGCAACTGTCAAAATCTGTCGGCCACGTACTGACTCTGCTTGAATCTGGTTCCCAGCATAGAAGGTGCGAAGGAACAAGAGGCTGCAGACTCACCACAACGCCGGTCCTCTCTCAGTTCTCTACAGAGGTAAGGTAGGACCCATGTACGGGTATCTGTTCAGATTCGGACTGGCCGATGCGAGCCAAGGATGGAAGAAGGCTCCACAATGTTGCCAGATGTGGACTTCTGCGATGCAGGATAGGAAGGTAAGGAGAGATCTGACATCCACGTTGGTGGCAGGGCGATAATGCAGATGCAAGCGTCTGTGCCGCAAGCACGACATCAAGGGCCACGGAAAAGACAACTACCGTCGAAAGTTCGGGTCGGTCGGCATTTCAAATCTCGAGCGGCTAGCGAGCTGCGATCGGAGGCGGTCCAGTGTCTTTTGATGTATTTACTTATTGTCGTCGATGGCTTGTCCGGCTGCTCGGCACAAAAGTGGAGGAAAAAAAAAAAGAGAGGGTGGGCGGGCCGGGTGAGATCGTATGCGGGGTGGCGTGCTTACTTGGTTTCTTTTCCAGGGATCTTGTAGGACGCGTCAGCCGTGCAAGCGACAACCTCCTTTTCTGGCACAACTTCTAGACGTCTGCCAGCATGCCCCGGGACGGATTCTCTGCCGCTATAGCCTAGGATTGCATCTCCAAGAGAAAAGGGAGGAAGAGGGAGGACCCTGTGTTTGGCTGGAACGTCAGGCGAGGTCCGCGGTAAAGCAAAGATGCGTTTCAAGCTGCCGCTTTCATGTAAGGTGCATCGCCGGCCCCACCGAGCAGGAGACATGTGCACTAAGTTCGTGGCGACTTCCATTGCCGTGCACCTGTGCGGCCTTGGGGAAATCTGCGCCCTCTCACTGGTGGAGCTGCGGCGGTTGGAAGAAGCGGAAGACGGCTACATTAACGGAGTGGGACCAATCATCGTGGGTCCAATTTGTTTATGCCAAGTCGCGTAAGCCAGCTGTTAAACGCCCCAGACTTTCCGCTTCGGGCAAGTATAGATAAGGCGAAAAGTCTCCGCGAAGAAACGGGCAACGCAGGAACCAAGCTCGCGCGGCAAAGGAGCCGCGGCACTGGGCGCTGCGTAAGCCCGTCACACAAGCATCGGACAAGATGCTAGTGACGGGTTGCACGACTGGCTGGGTAAAAGGAAGATCTTGCTTCAGACCATGTTTCCAACTTTTCTCCGTCGGAAGCGCGCAGTCGCGCGCGGCTTGGCGGCACCGTTTCATTTGCACCGGGCCGAGCGAGGGGGGTCGAGACTGGCTGGTATACAGCGGGTGGAGTTGAAGCACATGCACCGGGCCAGCCAACTGGGGGTGATGTTAAGGTGCTGACGACGACTTTTGCTTGGCGGCGATCCGGGTTGCGGGGGAGCGGTGCCGGTAAGGGAGCTGCCAAGCGTTGCGCATCACCCTAGCGCCTCATCCGGCCTGCTGCCCCGAGCCTCAATGTTTATCAGTCCAATCATGGGGGCGCCGTTTCAACGCACGTTGTCGGGAGTTTCGGGGGTTGCAGGGCGGT
Organism: Diplodia intermedia; assembly: GCA_021495925.1. NCBI lineage: Eukaryota > Fungi > Ascomycota > Dothideomycetes > Botryosphaeriales > Botryosphaeriaceae > Diplodia > Diplodia intermedia. The sequence goes on along the minus strand of JAKEKT010000141.1, from coordinate 5,460 downwards.
CCGTGGCGGGTGATGATACACGAACCCGCTGTGCCTGGTTCGCCAAGCCGCCGGACAGGAAGCTTGAGGCAGCCGCAAGGGTTGCGCTGCTATAGCGACACCATCGTCGAGCTCCCGCCTGCCTCGAACAGCATGGCTGCTACACTTGGCGTTCTGCTTTGCCGCCGCTAACGTGAATCTGCCGTCAATTGCGGAGACAAAGCGTACGCGGCGGCCAATATCGTCGCTTGGCACTGCATCTCCTGGAGGCCATGGTAGAGGTGGTTGTAAACGCATCTAAGGCAGGGCGATGTGCTGTGGTATAAAGCTGCTCCTCCAACGCCCTTCTGTTGTGACACCACCATCCACTTCTTCCCTTCTCCTCACCAACCCAGCTCAGCTCATCAGCCACCATGGTTCAGATCTCTGCCTCCCTCGTTTCCCTGGCTGTGAGCCTCTTCGCTGGCGGCGTCCTCGCCCACCCCGGCCACCATGGTACGACCGAGATGAAGTCTCGCGCCGAGTACATGGCCAACGCCAAGCGCACCTCGCTCTCGCACTGCGCCGACGTGCTCAAGGCCCGCGGCACCATGGACAAGATTGTCGAGCGCCGCCAGAACAAGGTCGAGCAGATCCGCGAGAAGCGTGGCATCAAGAAGAGGTCTCTGCTCAAGGCCCGCGACTTTGACGACGTCCTCAACACCGACCACGAGTCCAACCTCACCGGCATCACCCCCGACACCGACCCGGCCGCCTTCTTCGGCGACTTGCCGTCTTGCGTGCTGTCTCCCGAGGTCACCGAGGGCCCTTACTACGTCAGTGGCGAGACTGTCCGCACCGACATGACCGAGGGCCAGGGTGGCGTGTGAGTCCCCCTGCTTGGCGTGGAAAGTGGATCGAGTTTGGTGCTGACTGTCAAACAAACAGCGAGCTCTACGTCGACGTCATGGTCATGGACGTTGAAACGTGCGAGCCGTTGACGGGTGTGGCGCTCGACTTCTGGGCGTGCAACTCGACGGGCGTCTACTCGGGCGTCGTCGCAGGCGGCAACGGCAACCAGGCCGACGAGAGCAACCTCCAGAACAAGGCGCTCCGTGGCATCCAGTTCAGCGATGACGATGGGTAAGCAAGACTGCATGCATGATGAAGAACGGCACTGATGTTTGGCCGATGCAGCGTGATTGACTTCCTCACCATTTTCCCTGGCCACTACACGGTAAGAAGCCCAGATGGAGACGGATTCCGAGCCAGCTGCTGACGCACAGATATAGGGAAGGACCAACCACATCCACGGTAGAATACATCAGACGAACGACAAAAGAAAGACTTACTAACAGCGATGCAGTCATGTCCCACCTCAGCGCCGAACAGCTGGACAACGGCACCATCACGTCGGGCCAGATCTCGCACGTCGGCCAGCTCTTCTTCGACCAGGATCTCATCGACCTCGTTGAGACGGCGTCGCCGTACTCGACCAACACGCAGGAGCAGGTAAGACGGCCATCGGTCCTTAAGCGGGCGACCAGGCTGACAGTCATGGACAGATGCTCAACGTGGACGACGGCATCATGGAGCAGGAGTCGGCGACCAGCGACCCGGTGGTGTCGTACGTGCTTCTGGGCGACACCATCGAGGAGGGCGTCTTCTCGTGGATCAGCTTCGGAGTCGACACTTCGGTCAACAAGACGGTCAACGCTGCGGCGTCGTGCTATGCCGACGGCTGCGTGGCCAACGAGAACTCGGGCGGCCCCGGCGGTCCGCCTCCCAACGGTACCTTCCCCTCGGGCTTCCCGACGCCGCCGGCGAGGAAGTAGGTAGACCACGAGCTGACCCGGACTGCAGCTGCCTAAGTCCGCAAGCGTTCGTACGAGCGACTTCGGAAACGGAATGATGGGGATGAGGCGAGAGTCGTGGCGGAGAGACGGATTGCTAGCTGGGGAGCTTGGGGTAGTCAGTAGCCAGGTGTAGGTAGAGAATTGCAGGTGTTAGCCTTGGCGATGGAACCCGCTCAAGCGTGCGTGACCGGCGTGATGATGGGGTGCGGTGGAGATGATGTCGGGCGGCGGATAAAAACGGCGGGTGAATGGGCGGTGAATCCGCGGGACGAGGCGGCGGCGACGTCACCCGCGCCTTCCTCAACTCTCCTTCTCTCTCTTCACGCCGGATGATCGACACGCCCAGCAGCCACGGCGCCCAAGCTCGGCCAGCATTCAGGCAGAATGGCTAGCGCGCCGGCATCTCGCAGTCCAAGCCGCATAGCAGCCGCCCGAAATCCCTCTGGCCGAATCGGAGCCCTTCGGCAGGCCTGGCCCAGCTGCCGCAGATGAGCCGACCCCGCAGCCACCGTCTACTCCACACTCCCCAGACCATTCAACGTCGTACGTGCGGAGATGTCATCTAATTCCGAATCATGGTCCGCATACAAAAGCCGCCTCAAGCGGCTCTTTTCCCTTGTAGCTCACGCCTTTCTCCCCACATTCCACCCCCTGTCTGCCAGCCATGTCGTTGCGGACGAGCATTGCCGGCGTAGCGGCTTTGGCTACTCAGGCCCTCGCCGTCGAGCTCACTACTTTTGGCTTCCCGGACTGTGCCAATGGCCCGCTGAAGGACAATTTAGTCTGTGACAGCTCCGCCTGTACGTATATTCCTTTCCTGACACTACCTGCTTACACTAACGTTCCCATGCAGCTCCCCGTGACCGAGCAACGGCACTGGTCAATGAGCTCACCCTTGAGGAGAAGTTCAACAACACCGGCAACACCAGCCCCGGTGTGTCTCGTCTCGGCATCCCTGCCTACCAATGGTGGAATGAAGGTTTGTACGAATTTCCCCTCACAAAACCAATTGGCCTGACTCTTGTAGCACTCCACGGAGTCGCCTTCACTCTCCCCGGCAAGCCAATGACCGACTCCGGCAACTTCTCCTACGCCACTTCCTTTCCGCAACCCATTCTTATGGGCGCTGCCTTTGACGATGAGTTGATCTACGACGTAGCGAGCGTCATCAGCACTGAGGCTAGAGCCTTCAGCAACGGCGGCCATTCTGGCTTGGACTATTGGGTGAGCCGAACTCCTGCCGAACTTATGGCAGCCGCATCAGCCTGACGATCCTGTCTTGATAGACTCCCAACATCAATCCCTTCAAAGATCCAAGATGGGGCCGTGGACAAGGTGAGTCTTGATCCTTTTTTACTTGGAACTAAGCCATCTGTGACTCAGACCACGTTCCATCTCGCCGTTCCGAAGTTACGCTAAACCGTGATTGCAGAAACCCCTGGAGAGGATCCTTTCCATCTTTCCAGTTACGTCCAGAATCTCATCCGCGGCCTTGAGGGCAACCAAGACGACCCCTACAAGAAAATTGTAGCTACGTGCAAGCATTTCACTGGTTACGATGTGGAGAACTGTAAGTCGGAGAGAAATAGCAACAACAACGTCATCGTCCTCTGACTTGTCGTAGGGAACGGCAACTTCAGATACCAATTCGACGCACAGATCAGCATGCAGGACATGGTGGAGTACTACATGCCCTCGTTCCAGGCATGTGCCCGGGAAGCCAAGGTTGGGGCTTTCATGTGCTCCTACAATGCTGTCAATGGCGTTCCGACCTGCGCCGATCCCTGGCTTCTGCAGACTGTTCTGCGCGAGCATTGGGGCTGGGATCAGGAGGACCAGTGGGTTGTCAGTGACTGCGACGCCATACAGAACGTCTTTCTTCCACACGAATGGGCTGCCACTCGTGAGCAAGCGGTTGCGGATTCGCTAAAGGCCGGAACAGGTAGGAGCCCATGATCTCTGCAACCTTTCCATCTCTAACATTCCTTGTTAGATCTCAACTGCGGCACTTACTACCCCAGATATCTCCCCGGTGCTTATGAACAAGGCCTGATTAACGACACCGACCTGAACAGAGCACTGACACGGTAAGATACTGACTGAAAAATCCATCAACCGAAACATGCCGACTGACAAACCGTTCAGGACATATGCCTCCCTCGTCAAGCTCGGATACTTTGACAGCGCCGAGGACCAGCCATACCGCCAGATCGGCTGGTCGGACGTCAACACGCAGCACGCTCAGGACCTGGCGCTCAAGGCCGCGCAGGAAGGCATCGTCCTGCTCAAGAACGACGGCCTGCTCCCCTTGTCCCTCGACGGCGTCTCGTCCATCGCCCTGATCGGCTCGTGGGCCAACGCCACCGAGCAGATGCAAGGCAACTACTACGGCATCCCGCCCTACCTGCACTCGCCCCTGTACGCCGCCGAGCAGCTCGGCGTCACGGTCAACTACGCCGAAGGCGCGAGCCAGGCCAACCCCACGACGGACGACTGGGGCGCCGAGTACGACGCGGCCGCAAAGTCGGACGTCATCATCGTCGTCGGCGGCATCGACAACGACGTCGAGAGCGAGGACCTCGACCGCGTCGGGCTCGCGTGGTCGGGCCCGCAGCTCGACATGATCACGCAGCTCGCAACCTACGGCAAGCCGGTCGTGGTGGTGCAGATGGGCGCGGGCCAGCTCGACTCGACGCCGCTCGTCGCCAACGCCAACGTCTCGGCCCTGCTCTGGGCCGGCTACCCGGGCCAGGACGGCGGCGTCGCCCTCTTGGACGTCATCACGGGCGCGGTCGCGCCCGCGGGCCGGCTGCCCGTCACGCAGTACCCCGCGCGCTACGCCGGCGACGTGCCCATGACGGACATGTCGCTGCGGCCGTCGGCCGCCAGCCCCGGCCGCACGTACAAGTGGTACAACGGCACCGCCGTCTTCCCCTTCGGCTTCGGCCTGCACTACACCAACTTCTCCGCCGCCGTCACCGCCGGCCCCGACGGCCAGTCGTTCGCCATCGCCGACCTGATATCGTCCTGTAGCAACAGCAGCAGCAGCAAACTCGACCTCTGCCCCTTCACCACCCTCGCCGTCGACATCACCAACACCGGCGCCGTCGCCAGCGACTTCGTCGCCCTCGCCTTCCTCACCGGCTCCTTCGGCCCCGCCCCGCACCCCAGATCCTCCCTCGTCGCCTACACCCGCCTGCACAACATCAGCAGCGGCGCCGCGCAGCCCGCCCGTCTCAACCTCACCCTCGGCAGCCTGGCAAGGGTCAACGAGCAAGGCGACAAGGTGCTGTACCCGGGCGCTTACGCCGTCGTCGTCGACGTGCCGGACGCGCCGCTGGCAAGGGTCGACTTCGCGCTGACGGGGGATGAGGAGGGTGTCGTGATTGAGGCGTGGCCGCGGCTGCCGACGGAGGGGAGGGAGGCGGCCGGCGTGGTGGGTGTGCCGGAGGGGTATTATGAGGGTGGGTTTGGGAGTGTGCCGGCGGAGGGGGGGCAGGAGGTTCTGTGAGCGTGCGGGTGGGGTGGGATAGGGTGGGTGGGATGGGTGTGTAGAAGAGAGATGGGGAATGCAGTATGCGCGCACCTGCTGGCTGGATAGGGAGGTGGGTGCGGTCGTTTGACTCGAGTGCTTCTTCCCTTCCCC
>JAKEKT010000140.1:0-64865 GCA_021495925.1 Diplodia intermedia | reverse complement strand
ACCCAAACGACCCACACAGCAGCCCTCCCAACCCGCCATCCCCCTCAACCTATCACTCAACATCCGCCGATTCCGTCACCATAAACATCGACTAAGAAGAAGGAGGAGAAGAAGGGGAAGACGAAGAAAAAGAAGACGAAGAAAAAGAGGAAGAAGAAGACCCATCCGCCCCCGCCCCCGCCCCCGCCGCCACCGCCACCCTCGCCCCTCCCGCGCCCAACAGCCACGCCGCCACGTCCGCATCCTCGCGCAACAGCATGACCTCGAACCGGCCCAGCCCGTCCTCCTCCAACACCCTGCCCCTGACCTCCGCCCCGCCATTCCTGTTGACCCACCGCCAGCCACCATCTCCAATCTTCCTCTCAACCACCCACCCGTGCCCCCGCAGCGCGTCCGCGCCGTACACGCCCCTCCCGTCGAACCCCTCGCCGCGCGCCTGCACGCGCGCCCGCACGCTGGCGTGCACGCGCTCGCGCGTGTTGCGCAGCAGGGCGTCGGGTCCCCTGAGCGGCTTGCCCGTGGCGTAGTCGGTGCGGTGCGTGGCGAGCGGCGTGCGCGGCGCCACGCCGCCGAGCGCGGTGATGGTGTCGGCGGCCGAGTCGTGCAGGCGGGTGAGGGCCCAGTGGGGTTCTGGGGAGGTTTCACTGCGACGGGCGAGGGCGCGGACGGCGGGGGTGAGGGCGGCGGCGGCGGCGGCGGCATCGTCGTCGTTGTCGTCGTCGGCGTCTTTGCGGTTTGCGGTGGATGGGAGGAAGGATAGCGGGGAGCGGAGGAGGCGGAGGAGGGTGTTGGAAGCGGCGGAGGCGACGAGGGAGAGGGAGGAGGAGCAGGAGGAGGAGGGGAAGGAGGAGGAGGAGGATGCCGCTCTCTCGGCGTACTCCCACCGGTTCAGCCGCCACTGGTCCGCCAGGTACGCCTCGTCGAACTCCAGCCCGGCCGTCTCCAGCTCGCTCATCATCCACGCGAGCGACACGTCCGCCAGCCCGCTGTCGGGCTCGCTGCCGCCGACGTCGGCGTGCGCGCCGGGGAACCAGACCTGCTTCAGCACGGTGCGGGCCTCGGACTCGGCATCCGGCTGCTCCCAGATCGTCGGCGAGAAGCTGGAGCGGCGCTCGTCGAGCGCGAGCGCCTGGAAGGCGTGGCGCACGTTCTTGCCGATGGTCGTGTCGGTGAAGCGGTAGGGGTTGGGTGTCATGAGCGGGTCGGCCAGGAAGGCGGGGAGGCCAACGCGTTGGAGGAGCGCGGTGGTGGGGATGCCGAGGGCGCCTGATGGTGGTGGTTAGCGTCAAAAGCGATAGACAGACTCGAAGTGGATCTTGGAAGCTATGTGGATGGCGGAAGGGAGAACGAAGGGGAAGTCATCGCTGAACGGCAGTGACCGCAGTGTCGAGAAAGGGGGTCATACCAACGGTGTCCCACACCCCGATTGCCTGGATCGGAATCTCTCGTGTCTTGTGCAGTCGCTTCAGTTCCCTGAAGTACTCCGCAAGATACTCCTTCCTCCTCTCGATCAACGATTTGCCCGCCGAGGACAACACAATATGGAACTCTGGGACCTCTTTCGTGATGGATGTCCTATAACCCTCCTCGCCCGCGTTCTCGAAGTCCTCGAACACGCGGTAGAAATGGCGCATGGCGGTCTTCGTCAGCAGGCCGATGGCGTCGACCAGCGCGGCGATACAGCGGGCGGTGAAGGCGCCGCGCGAGAAGCCCGTCAGGTAGACGGCGTCGCCGTGCTGGTAGTTGTTCGCCAGGAAGCCGTACGCCTCGCGCACGTTTTCCGACACGCCGCTGCCCGTACCGCCGCCCACGAGCTTCTCGACCAGGTTGGGCCCCGTGCCGACGCCCGCCTGGTAGTAGACGATCTGCGGCCGCTGCTGCGAATCCGAGCACGGCAGCGCCCGGCCGATTCGCGTCACATTGGACGGGTCTTGCACCTCCCATTTGGGGTGGAGGAGGGTGCCATTGTTCTCAAGCTGGCCATTATCGCTGTCCTTGGTGGGTGTGAGCTACTCGTGGATGGAAGCTTCGGGTATGTGACATACAATCCATGTTCCTGTTTTCTATTAGCGAACAGCTTACGAGGAGAGGTGACAATGAAGTGTTGATTCTAGAGAGCAATGGGAAGTAGAGGCGTATCCTAAGCTTGTCCAACACTCGACATCCTCTCGCGAACTGAGGGACGTTGTATATGGTGTGATCGAACGAGGAAGTAGACGAAAAGCCCATAGGCAAGGGAGCGGACAAGATAGACGAGCGATGTACGCGGAAGCTGTACTCACCATCGCAACAAACAATCAACTTCTTCGGTCTGTTCAACGTCGACATATTTCCGTTCACCCGACGGTACACTGGAGATGGACAAAATAGTAGAGCGTGCCTCCTTTTTGCCGGTCGCAGGAGTTCGAGGTTTAAGTATGCGGCCGGACAGGATGCCGTCGCGTAACGTCCCTCGTACAAGAGAAGGAGCTTTGTCGAGTCTGGCAACAAAGAAAATGGCAAGAAGCACCAACCCAAGAATTACAACAACCCAACACGTGCGAGAGAGAAAGAGCAAGCGCGAGGCAAACACCCAACCTTTTATCCCCTGCCGTACACCACCAACCAGGATGACTCCCGGACCGCTCCGCCACTCTGTCCGCAGCTCCAAGCCTTCCCCCGCTCAGGCGAGCTGAGGTGAACACAATGGCCGTCTTGGCAAGCGGACGGCGAAAGGAATGGTGGCCGGCGGCGGCGGCGGCGCCACAATAGGGCCCAAGTACGCATAGTAAACCACTGTCATCGCATCCCCCACCTCTCTTGAAAAAAACATCTCAGCCACTGAGAGAGGCTCCGCTTGTCGTACACGATGCATGGGAAGTAGGCGTTCTCCCTGGTGATTCGCCTTTTGTGTTGATAGGGCTGGGCAGGAATGTGCGATGATCCGCAGTTGCAAAATGCAGAGAGAACGGGCAAGCGGATGAGCTCAGCCCTAACGAAGGCTGCGCATGCTTGCTTCTACCCTCGTATAGCACATGTGCCGACGATCCTCGCAAACAGGGGGTGCGGGTGCATTTTCCTGAGATTGGCAGCTCGAGCAGCCTCCCCGGAAGCGGGTATATGCGCCGACGAGACAATGGACGACTAAGCTGGGCGGCGGGGTGGGGCGAGGTGAGACACAGGCCCATTGTTGCTATGCCGTCGAAACTGCCTTACGGGGAAAAGTGAATGATATGCCTGTGCGACACCATTATCGATTGTCGGATAGTGGGGCAAGCCATCGCTGCTGACCTCGCACAAGGCTGACGAATTGACCGTCAACAATCGTGACGGAATTGGAGGAAGCTGGAAGGACGGGGGCAGCCAGCAAAGGATTTGCATGCATGGTGAGAAGGGAGAGCACGAGGCGGGGGCTGAGATGAGCGGATGCGGCTGAGAGGACGAAGTTCTTGGGGTCTAGGGTCGGCAATGCTGATTGGTTAGGCATCCATAAGGCAAACCGAAGGCGTCTGCCTTCGCGTCATGGGGCTAGAGAAATGTGGTACAAGCAGCTCAATAAGCAGTCAATACTCACAATATCCTGGTGACGAGTCCTCATTGCGCCAGGCTGGACACGAGGCGGCAGCACCCAGAGCAGTCATCCAATGTTTTTTTTCTTCGAACTACACCTGCCATGCTGCAATGCATGGCCTAAAACCGTCGTTGCTTTTCGCCGTTTTTCTGAATAGCTAATCACAGTAAAGAGCCCCTATCCGTGAGCACCGTCAGGCCTGAAGAAACTACTGCTCCAAAGAACTCACCCACTCAGTAAATCAATCCGCCCGTGCACATTGCCTAGTATGCGAACCGCGTCCTCTGGTCGCCAATCTTCCTCTCCACTTCACGCACGCTGCGGTCCAGTTCAGCCGCGATCGACTCCTTCTTGTCCCTCGGCAGCCGCAGGAACCTCTCGCACAGGTCGCCGTCGATCACACCCTTGACTGGAACGTAGTAGCTGCGGAAAGCCAGGTGGTCTCTGCCAGCAATCGGTTGGTCTTCGGTGCGCAATTGCTGTTCCAGGCTCTGGAAGAAGTCGACGTCTTCGCGACTGACGAAAGGAATGAAGATTCCAATCGTACCCTGGAGCCCACTCCACAAGAGAAGCTCGCGTCCGCCCGCGACCAGAGACGTCTTCTGAATCGACGTGGGGATGTCCTGCGTGTAGAAGTGGGCAAGGAGGTCGAGACGGTTGGGCGTACCCTGAAGATATGGCCGCTCGTTGATGAGATGCAGACCAGAACCCTCTTCGTCCGCCTCTTCAGACGTCTTGGGCGGGCAGCGAACAAGCCAGATGTTACCAAACTTGTCACCGCCCGCCGTTGTTTCGTAATCGACCATGGTCGTGCACGTCGTCCATCGATGAATGTTATCGTCGCAGAAGGGAATTAGCCGGTTCTCGAGATGCTTGTACACAACGTATGTCACAGACTCCTGCACGTCCGAGCAGATGATGCGGCTGCCTTGCGTTTGCAGGCCAGTGAGAATGTTGGGCACGACGTTGAGAGACTGAGCCTTTCGCAGCAGCTGGCGAAGACCAAGATCGTAGAGCCGGAGGTCAGAAAGAACTGCCACCAGGAGCTTGCCCTGGAACGGCAGAAGAGCCATGGGAGGCGCCTCCACCTTCGTCTTGTGAATGAATTCGAGCTCCCGACCGTTCTCCAGCAGACGGTAGATGTGGACGTAACCGCACGTAAATGATCTGGGCGCCACGACCAGGTCCTTGGCAGTGCCAACCACAAGGAATGTCTCGTCGTTTTGAGATTGGAACGGAGCAAGGCAGACGCTGACTGCAGACTCGTTTTCCTCCAACTCGAGCGTGTAGACCACCTCTTTCCTCTCGATCGGGTCAACCACCTGGATTGCCGAAGCCCAGTGGCCATTGCCCTGTGGATAACCGAACTCCTCCGGAGAAAGCTCTTTTGCGTCGCCGTTGACGGTCGCGGGATCGTTGAGCAGCTGGAGACGAGTGCTTGTTGCCAAGGTATTGTTGTCGGATTCAATTACATAGAAAAGGGGTTCGGTAGGGTGGCGAACAAGGTTGCGCGGCGTGTACATCAAAGGAACGTTCTCAAAGAGAAGGTTGGTGGAGAGGTTCTCGATGGTGAAGATCCTGAATCGTTCATGTTAGCTTCAGCTTTTTCATACAGGATGACGAGCGGAAAGAGGACAGCAGCAATTATCCGATCGGGCAACATAACGTCCGAATATGAGGAATCACGGGGGAAGAGCATGGTGTGAAAGAAATCACCACGGAAGAGGCAGAAGTGGCTCGATCTGCACCTACCGAAGATGTTGTCCCTGAATACCGACCATGCCCTGAGGGCACTGATCGCTGTTGAAGCTCCAACTCCATTCCAATGGAGCATACGCCAGAGGGGTGAGTGTGAAGGCCTTAGTTTGCTGATCAGAATATCCAAGCCAGGAACGAGAGCTGGTTGCCAGGATGGCGCTCTGGTCTTGGACAGTGACCCTGAACAGCTTGACGGGCTTGGCACCCAAGAAACGAGTCCGAGTGTCGGTCAGCTCGCCAGTAATCTCATCGATGACAGTGCGCAAATAAACTCCGGAGTACAGCCCAATGTGTAAGTAAAGGGTAGAGCCGCCAGAAGATGAGTCAGCCATTGCCATGATGCTCAGCGCCGAAGGTGCGGAGGTCAGCGCCTGGACCGACTTGTTCTCCAGAGTGGAATCCGGATCCAAGCTGAGGATGCGGACCGTGGAATCATCACATCCTACTGCAAGGAATGAGCTGCGAACCCTGCCCGCAGGCACCTCGGCTAGACTGAGGCATGTGACGGTGCCGCTCATCTCCTTCTTCTCATCGTATTCGGCCAGAGATCCATCTGTGTCCATCTCGAAGTAGACAATTTCACCAGAGCTGAGTGCAACGGCTACTTGGCGTTCGTTTGTCGTAGCAGCAACAATAGTCCTGTGCTGTGGTGCGGGCCATTCGTTGATACGGCCCTCTGCTTGGATATGACGAATACCCCTCGGATGAACTTGAATTAGACCATCCTCGCCAAGCTGCTGGATGGCAAGTGTACGGGTCGATGACAAGAATCCAGTATCCATGACCTCTTCCACAGTCTCGCCGATGCTCAGTACAAGAGTACCGTTGGAGAAGGACAGAATGATGTAGGAATCATACTCATCATCCCTCCGGATTTTCGTCGTCCAAACGGCCTCGGGTATGCTAGGAAGCTCCGATTCAACGATCTCAGAGACCTCCAATCCATGCTTGAGCGTCTTGAAAGAGCTACGCGCCCCGGTTCCAGAGACGGTGTAGATCTGTGGGGCGTCATCGTCCGTGAGATTTGCGACCTTGCATGCCAGAGTCGGGTTCATGCTTGGAACACTGTGCGCCAGCAGGATGTTCTCAGCAGGCCGCGGGTGGAAGAAAACGGGCTCGTACGGTGCGTCCGGCTCCGGGCTGAAGTCGTCGCTGAGGAACTCTATCTCGTCGTCGTCGTCACCCAGCTTTTCGAATTGGAAGAATAGGTGGTTGCCAGACTCTACTGTGATGTAGAGGTAACCACTCTTCAAGATGCCGAGACTAGTAGCTCTGGGGACAGTATCAAAGTACTTGATTCGGATCCTGCTCACATCACCCGTGGGCTGGCCCTGTTCATCTTCAATCATGTCGATGGTAACCTTGAACAGATCGCCGTCTTCGGTCTGCAGCAAGAAGAAGAAGGCACCACGCATCTTGTGCATAACGCCCGCGGTGATGATGCGCTTCCTCTGCGGGTTCTCGGTGGCTCCCTTGCGGCGTGGAATGGGAACGCGGAAGGCGTCCTGGTTGATGTGACGGTAGGTGATGGTCTCCTCACCGCAAACCAGGACACCGCTGGGACCGTCTGTACCGCCTGGGACCTGGAACAGCATGTTCGCAGTCCTGTCCACGGTGTCGGCCCACTTGCGCACGACGTGGTTCAGGCCAAGGTCCAGCTCATAGTAAACCAACTCTTTCTGCTTGCTTGCGGCGACCTCACCAGTCGGGTCTTGGTCCACGTCGTCATAATCAATCTCCAGCGCGGCGAAGATGGGGTTCTCGTAGCCCACATCCAGACCGATCAGCGAGAATACGAAAGTCTGCGGCCTGTGGGCCTCGAGCGGCGAGGAAATGGTGAGACTGGCGTTGGAGTCGCGGTTCAGGACGTAGACGAGCTTGTTCTTCTCGACGGACGCGATCATACATGCGCGGCCCTTGGGATCGGTGGCGAGGTACTGGCCTGGGACCACACGGCGGACGCCCGACTTTCCAAAGGTCTCGAGCTTGAGCTGAACGAATATGTTCTTCTGGGGGTTGTATTCGAGGACGGCGATGCGGCCAGAGTCGGAGGCGACGATGATGTAGTCTGTGTTCCAAGTAACGATCTTTAGCACTGTTCTTCAACCAAGGGTGGCCGTCGCCCTCCGAGTCACCCGCGGGGCGTCGCATTCAACAGGCTGAGGGAGCGCGATGCGAAGTTGCTGGTCGCGGACTTGGATAATCACTATATAGCCCCGAATAAAGCGTGCTAGCTAGAACATACCTTTGGACGAGCCGGCCAGCCTGAAGGCAGACAGAGCGCGGATGATGCCGAAGACATCGTGGGTGAGGATGGTCGTGATCCTCTGGGCCTGCGCGTCGGCGCGTTGCAGGATCAGACGCGAGCCGCAGGCGGAGACGATCTGCTGCTCCTTGGTGCCAGCGAATTGACCGAGGATAGCCTGGTGCACAGCGGTGGGCGGCTGGATGGTCAAGGAGTACATGAACAGGTTGGACGTGGTCGCCATGGCGGAGGATGCTGTCGGCCTAGCGGCCTCGAGCAGATCGCAGGGTCAGGTTCGCAGAGGGCGATCGAAGCGCAAGGGAGCTCGAGGCGGAGGCGACGCGGCGACGAGGGCGGTGGCGAGGGGTGGAGGGCGCGGACGTGGTGTTGGCTGGGTCGGCGACGCGTTGCGGCGGAGCTTCAATTGAGCTTCGATAAGTCGAAATTCCGGCGCCGGCTGTGATTGGCCGACGGCCCGCGCTGCGCAGGAATACATCACCCCATGCGCCTCTACACTTCGCATCTCCAGCCCCGCCGACCGCCGTGCTCCAAACCCGCCATGCGCTCCCGCTACACGTGCCAGCAATGCCTGGCCTCAATCCAACGCGGCCTCCGCCCTCACCGGCCCTCTTCTGTCCCGCAATTGACGGCCGGCGCCCGGCGATGGAATAGCACTGCCCGCGCATCATCGCTACCACAACCCCACACCTCCACGAGGCGCGCCCTGGGCACTCAGAGTCAGGCCGCGAACAATGAAGCCCACCGCATGCCGCCGTCGCCCCCGGGCCTCGAGAGTGCCCCCACCACCGCCAGCCAAGCTCGCAGCGTGCTGCTGAAGCGGAACAACCTCTTCCACTCCTTCTCCAATTCGCCCTCGCCCGAGATCCGCCGCCGCGCCGCTTTCATTAAGCAGCATGCCTACTGCCCGCACCATAGCCACCGTCAGACCCGCGTTGTCAATGATCCCGAGGACCCCGAGGCGCAAAAGGCTGTCCACGGCACCCTCCCGCCCGCGCATGTGCGACATGAGTGCCCGGACTGTGGCATTCCCGTGAGCTGTAGCGAGGAACACTTTGCGGACGACTATGAGCGGCACCTGGAGATTTGTGACACCCTGCGGGAGATCAACGAGGATGACCATGATCTGAGGTCTGGCCGCTTCTTTCCCGAGTTTGAGTACCCGGGAATGCAAATGGAGGAGGCCCTGGTCAACTTCACCAATTGGGACACCTATCTCTATTCTCGAGAGCACCAGGCTATCAACGATGACCGTAGTCTGCGTCAGGCCACAAGGCTCTTGACCTACCCTGTCACCATTGGCAGCGTCTTGCACGAGCTCTCGCCTTACAACGCCAAGAGCGGGGGTAGATTGACCGTTGAGGGACTTAAGTCCTTGTCTGGTGAGACTCTTCTACTGAAGCTTCGGTCGGGTTAAGAAAAAACCTTACTAACTGTATGCAGCGCTTCGCTACACCCTTCACCCCCCGCGCTCAGGCGCAGGCGGCGACATCAAGGGTCTTCGCCCTAACCCTCCTCCGGTACGCGTTTTCATCGTCGGAGCACGAGCTGAATCTTCTCTCCCGCGTGAAGTCTGGATCCAACTGGCGCACATGTTCCCGCGTGTATCGTTCCACCTGAACTTCATCGGACCCGAGTCGATGGCCAACCGCGATGACGAGTTCCCTCTCCCGGAGCGCACGCCTTCAAACCCGTTCGGCGCCGTCGTCGAGGACCGCATCTCGCACGAGCTCAAGATCAGCACCTTTGTGGAATACTACCACACCCTGCACCGCGCCGGTCACTTTTACCCCTACGACCCGTACTTCGACTGCTTCATGCTCTTCCACCCTGGTCTCGGCCACCCAGCCAGTTCCGCCGAATGGGAGGAGACGTTGCCGCTGCTGCTCGAGACCAAGGTGCCCATCCTCGTCTCGGGATACACCGAGTTCGACATGCAGCGCGACTTGAAGTGGGTTCAGGAGAAGATGGGCGGCGAGGTCGACATCCTGCTCGAGCCCGGCGAGAACAGGTTCAGGAGTCTGAGATGGGATCTCAACGACCTCGATCCGCAAGACATCAGCTGCGGCAACTGGGGTCTCTGGGCGTTTAGAGGAAAGCGCTACGAGACGACGACGAAGGACGAGGCATAGATCCGAGTCCATTGTATTCTTGGGAACCAGTACCGTGATTGTTCTGTAGAGATGCCGCAGAGGGTCGGCTCGCTGGGATTAAATTCTCGGATACCTAGGTTTCGTTTGAGGCAAATGTACAAAAAGTAACTCCTCTTCATATCTTCTCGGTCGACGGAATCCACAGACGGACAAATCCATCGACACTTTAGATGATGCTCTTTGATTGGTCTCGAGATGGATGTCTAAGAAGTCACCTTGGTAGTACCGTGCAGCGGCGGGTCTCAAATAACGTTGTCCATGGAATACTACATCTAGACCTGTTTGTACGGGGTAATATTTCGCATCTACGTTGGGGTGTTAGGTTCAACTGCCTACATAGGAACCCATGCTATGCTGTCGGTGGACGTGTATATCCCTAGACCACGCTGGCCGAGGAAATAACGATGACGTCCGGCTTTATACGCTGCGCAGGCGTTTATTGGAACCGGGGAATCAGATCCGACCTTTCCACACCAGTATTGGAAGCATTTTGGATGTTATATGGTAATCTTGCATTATACATTTGATAAAGTATCTGCATTACGTTTCTTCACTCGATTACATCCAATCCCGAGCCTACATCGCACCGCCAGAGATCCTTCGACCTCACAGGTCAAACTGCAGAACTGTGATGGAGTGGATGGGCACGTTCCAGATGAAGCTTCCATTGGAAGACTTGGCTGGCAACGCAGTACCGTTGGCACCCAGCGGGTAGGGTACGATGGCCGTTTGGTTGTTTACAAAGTTGAAGCCGTTGATGTCGTCGTGCTGCATGATGGTGCCGTTCACCTTGCTGTAGGCGGCGTCGATGGCAACGCTGAGGGGCATGGTTTGGTTGCCAGCATTGATGACCTACAGTTCCACAAGTCAGTCCAACATTCATAAATGCAGATACGCATAGAATCATAAAGAGGATTCGAGGGCATGTAGGTGAGGATGTCGACTAACCTTCAGGTAAACTGAACCAGTTTCCTCCTCAATGCTGCTCTGCCAGTAGAGCGGGTTGAAGTCGCCCTGCGTGTTGGTGACAGGTAGGGTCTCAGTACCCCGGTAATGCGCAAAAAGCAGTTGCTGCCAGTAACTGGTGCTGAGCACAGTCTTGGTGGGGTCGGCCTCGAAGCTGATCATGTTGGGGGTCCAGTTGTACCAGTTGCGGTTCTGCAGACTGGGAGCGTAGCTGCTGAGCTTGACCGTCTTTGGGTTGCGCTCGCCACCCAGCGCGTAGACGCCTTCCGCGATCGCAGAGATCATACGCGGGTAGAAAACGTGGACATCTGCCGGGTTGGAGAAGTTCACAACACCATCCGGCGTGTCAAGCTGGTACACGCTGAACTCTCCGAGCAATACGCCCACGTCTTCGTTGTCGGTCTCGGTTTGCCAGTTGTCGTAGAAGTCAAAGTTCCCAAGGAAATAGCTTGGTTCCTAAAAATAATAAATCAATCAAGTGTGCGAGATAGGGAGCTGTCAGAGAGCTTACCTCATAGTGGTGAGTATCCCAATAGGCACCAGCAGGGATGTCGATGGTGTACTCAGCGTTCTCATTGTATGCCGTGGAGATGTAGGTGATGTTCGGGTACGCAGCTTTCAGGCCGTCGTACATGAACGTGAACCTGCGTGGATAGGTGGACGAGAACCAATCCTCATTGCCAATCTCCACGAACTTGATGTTGAACGGCTCTGGATGTCCATACTCGGCGCGCTTGGCACCCCACTTGGTCGAGGTATCACCCATGCAAAACTCAAGCTCATCAATCGCCTCCTGAAGAACTTCAGGCATTCTGTCCTGTGGCCAGTCCGTGCCAGATTGACCCCAGATATCAAGCGAGAAGCCGGCGTAGACGGCGAGCACAGGCTCGATCTCCATGTCCTCGCACCACTCAAGATATTCCATAAGGCCTAGTCCATCAGTGTTGAAGTAGTTCCAGTTGCCGGGTCGGCCAGCGCGGTCCTTGAGCGGGCCGATTGTCTTCCACCACTTCCAGCGCGTGTCCACAGAGACGCCTTCCAGGTTGTTACCACCAGGGAAGCGCAGGAACCGCGGCTTCATGTCGTAGAAGGCCTGAGCGATATCCTTCCGCAGACCATTTGGCCGGTCCTTGAAGGTTTCGGGGAAGAGCGAGAAGAGGCCGAAGTATAACGTCTGGCCAGCGACCTCAGAAGCATCCATGGTAAGGGCGAAGGTGTTGTTCGAGTTGGGAGCCGTGACAGTGTTGACTATCGAAGCGTTCAGCTGGGTGTAGTCGAATGTAGAGACCTTCACAGGCCCAATCTGTTCCGAAACGAAAGTCTCGCCGGTAAGGTTGGACCGCAATGAGACTGTAAAGGTTGTCTGGTTGTCGAAGTATCGCGGCTCGTTTGCCAAGACGTAGAAGGAGGCGTTGTATGTCTGAGGGGAAACATCCATTCCCCACCATCCGTAGTTCAGGATACCGACCTCCCCAGTGGCGTTCGCTGGAATGTCGACCTGCAGAACAGTGGGGAGAGCGTCGGAAAGCGGATGAAGCACGTCCAGTGTCAGCCTCACATCCCCAATGGGAGCCCATCCCGTCAGGACCGGCCCATAGGGGACGACTGGATTCTCGCTAGAGACAATGACATTGCCAGCGAGGCCATCCACTGCCTTTGGCTCGATGTTTGAGCCTAGTCGACGTCAGTGAGCGGTTCAATGGCTTCTCGAAGTCATCACAAACCTTGAAAGGCCCGGTTAGTCAGAAGCTCAGCGTAGATGCCGCCGTCGCCCGAATGACTGATGTCCTCGTGCATCAGGCCATATAGGTACGGAGCTGTAGTATTGCGGAGAGACGTGTCCTTGGTGTTGATCGACAGCGCAACACTGCTGACGTTCGTGGCCGTAGCATTGATGAACTGAGGAGTCGACACCTGGCGTGGTAGACGCGGAATGCGAGCATGAGTGGATGGCAAGAGAACGGCAAGGCCAAAAAGGCCCACAGAGAGCGAGCTCAGCATGGTGACGGGCAGCAACGACAGACGCAGCGAGTGCAGCAGAGAGCGACATGGCGAGAGCGGGGTACGATTCTAAATAGCACATTCTGTGCGGAGCGGAAATTGGGGCACACGACGCGCGGGGACGAGGCTCGGCAGACGCGCCGCTATCAGACGGGCGCGATGCAGGTACGGGGCGTTAAACACGAGAGCCACGCGGTGGGCTGACCGGCACAGCTAGATTTGAAGGATGGATGACGAGGGGGTGGACGCCGGGTAATCGGCCAATCCTGGTCTTCGGCACTGAATGCGGAGAATTCTGGGGCTCTGGGGTAAAGGGCTCCGCGGCTGGGGCGTGGCCCGCCCTCTCGGCGGCCGCCTTGGTGGACGGCTCCACGCTAACGGCATGCAAGAGACATCGTGGCCGGTCCAAGAGGCTCCGGCATCATTCAGGAAGTTTTTCCACGAGTCGCATGCTCGGCTGCGCCAACCGGGCTCGCGGATGGGGCCCCGCATACCGGTGCAAATGACCAGATGCGCTAAACGATGATCGATCCACCGGAGACGGGCGACTCGTTGAACCAGGAAACAGTGGCATCGCCGGTGGGAGAACAAATCTAAGCATCCTTGATTGCAGCACCATGCATTTACCTTTTGACGCCACAACGAGCCTCGATGGCATGAATACCAATCACTGCTTGACGCCGATCCAATGCTTTCCAGTTGCCAAAGCTGTCTTATTCCGACTCTTCCTCGCTATCCTCGAGATCTGTCCTCTCAACAATCAGATTGCCGCTCCGGCCGATGCGCTCCCTGACGGTGCCGCCCTTATCCAGTCCAAACTCTTCACGCGGCATCGGCGAGACGAGAACGAACTTGTACTCATGATCATACGACGAGGGCTTCTCCACTCCGGACCCTGCCGCGTTTTCTTGCAGAAAGTCGTAGCACTCGACGAAAGCGTAGAGTTCTTCGATCGGCGTGTCCGGTGCAAACCTCCGCACGACTCTGTCGCCAGACGGCATACGCAGGCTAATCCTAACGACCTCCTTGGCATCGTTGCCAGGCTCCGAAGGGATAGACTGCACCCTCCATTTCCTCCACTGCTCAAGGTTGAGTGCCTCCCTTTCCTTCGCCTCTTGCCTCTCGCGTTCTTCTTGCTCGGCGCGCCTTCTGGCCTCCTCTGCTTCCCGCTTCTGCTTTGCCCTCTCTCTATCCTGTGCGAGTGATCTCTCATATGCCGTGTCCTGGGCCTGGCGGATACTGCGCGCTGCCTGCTGCTCCGCTCGCGTGGCCCGAACCCGGTTCAACGGTTCGGAGTTTTGCGCGATGGCGGTTTGAAGTCTAGACATGAACGTAGATGGCGGGGTTGGGCCGACAACGCGAGCAACGACGGACATTGCCGTGGACGAGACCGAGGGTGTGTGCACTATGAGGCCTGCGAACGGGAGTTTCGTGCAGTTCAGCGCATTGGACACCTGGTATGCCTCGGCGTCTTGAACATTTCCAGCCCAAACGATGATATTGTTCTGCGGATCCTTCAAGAAGTCCACCACCTCTGGTGCCAGTAATGTCTCCCGCACATGTGATGCAGTGTCGTCATGCTCTGGGGAGATCAAGACGACCAGGAGGAACTTGAGGTCTTTCTTCGCCACATCGAACGCCTGCGCATAGCCGCCCTCAAAGAATGGCAGCTCGTGGCTCCCGTATTCCTCCTCAAACTCGCGAATGAATCTGGCGGCCGTGTCCCGAGGGCTGAGCGAACGACGGCCGCTTGTGTCTCTCCTGCGTCCTTGCGAGGCGGCACGGCTTGCGAAAAGGCGCGAGAGGAAAGGGAATAGGTAGGAGAAGAGGTTGAAAAAGCGCGAGCCGATGCCGTAGACGAATCGGAAAGGGAAGATGATGACGGAGAGCAGCAACGGCACCTGGTGGGAAACCTGATTCTCTGGCTGCGGCACAACGCGCGGGGCGGGTTCTAGGTTCCGCCTGCCTACGGACGAAGAGCGAGATGAAGGGCCAAATCCGTTGGCAAGCGTTTCTCTGCGTCGCGGGTCCTGGGGAGCGGGGATAGATTCCTCTGGAACGACGGGCTCGGCAGGCTCGGCGGGCTCGCCATCAAAGAACCTAGATATTGCGATCTTGCAATAAGTTAGCAATGTAATGTTTCAGGGGGAGAAGGCAGGCGCAGACGCACCTGGACGTTCCATTGGCAGCGCTGCAGTAGCGGGATGGCTTGCTCAACATTCTGGTCGGTTACCGCGGTGAATTGCTGAAGTGCCAGCTGTTGGTCCTCGGACAGCTGGCCGATGTCGACACTGGGCGCAGCCATGGCGCAGGCGAGGGCGGCGAGGAACCGCGCGCAGCAGCAGCAGCAGCAGCAGCGAGACGGAGAATGCGCAGGCGTGCAAGAGTGCAGCGAGGGTGCTGCAGAGTTCTGGCGAGCGGAGCGGACAAGGTGTCTGGTCGAGGGTTGCGGGTGCGCTAGCTGATATGACGCAGGCCGGAGGCGGTGACCGGGGGTGTTCGAAGCTTCCGATCACAGCGGGTAAGCGGGCGAGAGCGCGCGGCTGGGGGCGCTGCTCTGGCATCAGCGCACCTTCGCCCACGCTCAAGGCGTTCGACGCTCAACCCTCCTGCCCGCCAACTGGTCCCCGATGGATGGGCTTTGTTCGTCCGGCCCGCGACATCTCTGCCACAGCCACGCCGGCCCAGCCTCCGCCGCCGAAGGAGGCCGCCGCTCCCGCTCGCTCGACTTGTAGCCTCCTCACCCCGCGCGCCTGCCCGACCATGCTGCATGAAGTCCTCTTGCGCTGATGGCAGCAATTGGAGGAAGCCCGGGTGACAGCCGCCGGGCAGTCGCTTCGCCGAGACCTAACAAAGGACGTGGTACTGCCCCGAGCGACGACCCGCCCCCGTTCGTCGCCCGCCGCTGACCGTGCCCCGCAGACTACAACCCCAAAAGCAACATTCTCTGCCGGAATGTCACCATCTACGGCCATTGCCGCCACGAGCACAATGGCTGCGTTTTCCAGCACGATCCCTCCAAGATAGCCCAGCAGGCCGAGAACGCGAAGAAGCGCTTCAACGTCGACTCCCCCTCCTTCACCCCCCTCCAACCAAACACCAACGGCGTCACCTCCTCGCCCCGCCAAACGACCATATCACCCAAG
Source organism: Diplodia intermedia (assembly GCA_021495925.1). NCBI lineage: Eukaryota > Fungi > Ascomycota > Dothideomycetes > Botryosphaeriales > Botryosphaeriaceae > Diplodia > Diplodia intermedia. The sequence goes on along the minus strand of JAKEKT010000140.1, from coordinate 49,028 downwards.
GCTGCAAACGCCGCGATCTTTACGCCCAAGTCGCAGGCCAAGGCGAGCCTCGCCGTCCTCGCGAAGGAACCGACACCGGAGTGGCACGGGCACGACTTCCAGGAGTTCGTGCCCCAGGGCTTTGACGTACCGGTGAGTCCATCTTCAGAGTGCACTTCGGCCGTACCCTCTGCCCCGCTTGGTTGCGTTGCGTCCCTTCTGTCTGTTTGAAGCAGCGTGCATGCGTCTCCTGAGCATGTTTCAGGCTGTGCTCGAAGATCGCCAACGTCACATGCTGTGTTGCGGGCAGCGTGGCTCATGTCTGACGCCTGCAAACCTGCTCCTTAATGCTACGTCATATCATACTACACCATCTATAGTGCAGCCCAGTTGAGACTCTTTCTAGATACCTAACAGCTTCCAGGGCGACAGCGCTGTCCAAGCTGCTGCCTTGAACCCCTACGAAACCTTCGCAGCGTCTTCTGCCATAGGCGGCATAAGCCCGGCCAACCATGCCGCTCAGCTCAATCCGTATACTCAGGAAGCGGCCGCGATGAGCGGTGCTGCCTTCTTCCAGAACACCGCTGGCTTTACCCAACCTATCCAATACCACCTTTACGCTCCCATGGGCCCACACCCGGAGAATCTACTGGCTTATCAGAAAACGACCCACGACTTCTTTATTCCTGACCATCTCCGAGAGGACTTGCAGCGCAAGTCGGAAGCAACTCGCCAAATCCTCCCCAACTCTTCTCTTCCCAATGCCGTAGACCACTTTCACTCTCTTGTTCCTTTGGACACAAACAACCAGAAGAATGCTTCACTTTTTGGGTATCCCACTTGGGTCTACAAGGCCGTGTCGAGCAAAGACGGTCTTACCTACACTCTTCGGAGGCTCGAGGGGTATCGCTTGACCAGCGAGCAAGCAATCTTCTCAGTGAGGCCCTGGAAACGCATTGATAACGGAAGTATTGTGGCCATCCATGATGCTTTCACCACGCGCGCATTCGGCGATAGTTCGCTCATTTTCGTAACCGACTATCACCCCTTGTCGAAGACGCTTTCGGAGCAGCATCTCAACGTTGCTCCTCGTGGATTTCACAACCGCGCCAATCCGCACACGGTGCCGGAGGCGGTGATCTGGGGATACGTCGTACAGATTTCTTCGGCATTGAAGGCCGTCCACAGCAACAATCTGGCGGCAAGACTAATTCACCCAAGCAAAGTCCTGGTTACATCGAAAAATCGAATCCGTCTGAACAGCTGTGCGATCCTCGATCTACTCCACTTTGATAACACTCGCGCTATGCAAGAACTTCAGCAAGAAGACTTCCACCAATTTGGGCGCCTCATCATCACTATAGCAAGCAACAACTCGATCAACCCGGTCAATGTGCAGAAGGCGTTGGACATACTTTCACGGAGCTACAGTAAAGACCTCATCGAGAGCGTTTCGTGGCTCCTGAGCCCGCCGCCCGTCGTGCAGACGCCGGGGGTGGCTGGCAAAGACATTTCTACGTTCATTCGGTCTATTTCTGACAAAATGACGATTCTTCTTGATAATACATTCCACGCTGAGGATACCCTGACTTCCAACCTGGGACGCGAGCTCGAGAACGGGCGCATGGTCCGTCTGATGGCAAAGCTCAATCTGATCAACGAGCGCCCCGAGTTTGAGAACAACCCACAGTGGTCTGAGACGGGAGAGCGGTACTATCTTAAGCTGTTCCGAGACTACGTCTTCCACCAGGTGGACGCAAGTGGGCATCCCGTGGTTGATCTCGGGCATGTGATCAGCTGTCTCAATAAGCTCGACGTGGGCAGCGATGAAAAGATATCATTGGTCAGCAGGGACGAGCAGAATGTGCTTGTGGTCAGCTACAGGGAGATTAAGAGAGGTGTGGAGCAGACGTTCAACGAGTTGATCAAACCCAAGAGAAGATGAAACGACTGGTTCCGGGGAGCACAAAGTGTGCTCGGTAGAAATACAGAAATCAAGGTTTTCGGACGTGAGCGATATATGTTGGTGGGGGATGAATGGATGACTGACATGATCGGCAAGCTTGGCTGGACTGCAGAGTGGTTGTTTGGTAGACTCACGAAATGCAAATCAATTCGACTAGACAAATCCAAGGCTTTCATTTCTATTGCACGCGTTCAGGCATTCTGCTGGCCAGCGAAAAAGCCAAAAGCAGAAGCCAGGGATCGGTGGAGACGGAGAGCCAGAACTGATAGACGATGGCTTCTCCAGCAGTAGACGGCCACAGTGACGTGTCGGTGGATGTGCTTTGTTCGTGACCAACTGACGTGATGGATGCCGAAGATGCCGAGTCCGGACGGCTCCGGTAGCTCTCGATTCGCTACCACGAGCCCCCGCATTCAGCGCCTTCACTCCACTTCTCAACAACGATGACTCTTAACCCTTTCTTTGTCTCTCTTCCCCCGATCCCTTGAGCCCTTGAATCCTTGATTCCGCCACATTGTGCCTCCCTTTCTTTCAATCTCAACACCCCGCCATGCCCAAGCCGAAGACGCTCAAGCTCGCTGTCGCGCAAGCGCGCACTCTCGACACCACCGCCGAGACGGTCCGCGCGCTCGAGCAGACGACGCGCAAAGCCGCGGCGCAAGGCGTCGACCTGCTCCTTTTCCCGGAAGCGTACCTGGGCGGCTACCCGCGGACGTGCAGCTTCGGCGCCAGCGTGGGGGCGCGCGACCCCATCGGCCGCGAGCAATTCCTCGCGTACTTCCACGACGCCGTCGACCTCGGCGACACGCCGTTGGACGCGGGCGACGACTGGGTGGAGCGCCGGCTGCCGGTGGCCAGGGGCGCCAAGTGGCGCGGCGACGGCACGCGCGAGGAGCTGGAGCGCGTCGCGCGCGAGACGGGCGTGTTCGTCGTGACGGGGCTGGTGGAGCGCAGCGGCGGCAGCCTGTACTGCTCGGTCGTGTACGTGTGTCCGCTGCGCGGCGCCGTGGGCAAGCGCCGCAAGCTGATGCCCACGGGCACCGAGCGCTTGATCTGGGCCCAGGGCCAGGCGAAGACGCTGAAGGCCGTCACCGCGACCATCAGGGGCGTCCGCCTGACGTTCGCGGCCGCCATTTGCTGGGAGAACTTCATGCCGCTGACGCGCTTCGCCATCTACGCGCAGAACGTCAATCTGTACCTCGCGCCGACGGCGGACGCGAGGGATACGTGGCTGCCGCTCATGCGGACCATCGCGAACGAGAGCAGGGCGTATGTCCTGTCCTCCAACCAGTGCGTTAAGCGGAAGCATCTGCCGGCTTGGATCACGGATCACCAGGGGCAGAGGAAGAAGGAGCAGCAGGGTCATGTCGTGGACGCGAAGCCCAAGCCGTCGGGGCGGAGGAGGTCCACACTGACGATTGAGGAAGGCCACGAGATTTGCATCCCCAACCCGGAGGTCAATGGCCACGGTCCTAGTTCCTCAGCCATTTCTGAAGACGAGGACGTGAAGTCGGCCATTCCGGTATCTCATCCCTCTTCTGCCGCAGAGGAGGAATTTGTTTGTAGGGGCGGCTCTTGCATCGTTGGCCCTTACGGAGAAGTTTTGGCAGGGCCTTCTTGGGAAGTTGAAGATGATGTTTTGGCTGTTGAGGTGGACTTCGAGGAGTGTGACAGGGGCCGCCTGGATATCGACGTCGCGGGTTCCTACGCTCGCAACGATGCTTTCAAGCTCACTGTAGAGGGCCTGGATCTCGCCCCACCTCCCTGAATGACCTCACCGGCTCGCAAAAGCGCGGCTTGCAAATGCCATGAATTTGTTGTTTTACATAACTTTTGTTCCAATCTCCATCGAAAATCCACCCTTGAGCAATCAATCGTCCCCACTTCTTCTGCCACATTACACATTACTGATTGACGTCTTGGGCTAGGCTCCCTGTCAGATTGGAAAACCCCACTGTGTCAACCTCAAGCCAAAAAAAAATTACTCAACATATTGCTCACTTAGAACGAACCATCGTGACAGGACATATTCGAGATGGATTGGAGTTTCCTCCTGAGCCAATGCCATAGCCTTCGAAGTGTCCTTTGTTCTTGGGGCAAAGGTTCCGACTTCACTGACGATTGGCTACTATCCAAGGTTCGTCCTCCAGATTGTGGGCGAACGGTATCAAGGCTAGACGAAGTTCTGTACCCGGCTCTGCGCCGTGTTCGCTGCGTACGTACAAGGCCGAGAAGAGGGGGATCATCTGTGATACCGCCAGGAATTCCCACGGTTTCGGAGCTAGTCGAGATGGATTGCCTGTTTTTGCGTACTCGAACAGATCTTCTGACCGACATATCGACTGACGCCCGATAGATGGCTGAATCCACCTCTTGCCTGTCTTGGACCTTGCGGCAGGGAGCGCTTTCAACACGGGTCAAGATCCCGTCGGATCCAAAGGTTGTCAGAGCTGTTTCTGTCTCCAGCACGGGTGGATCGTTCAATGGGACACGACTAGTTTGCGTCGCCGCCCGCACAATTGCCATCTCTGTCCCCTCTCCCTGAAATGGACATTGTGGGGAGATCTCATTCTCTTCGGCGTTTTGGTCATTGCCATGTTGTTTCTCGTTGGCTGCATGGGCATGACAGGCTCGTTGTCCTTGTGATCCACGGTGCTTCAATGCTGTATTTCTTCTTGAATCGGAGACTAGCGTGGACCGGATCATCTCCATGTATGCCTCATTGTATGCCTCCAAGTAAATAAAGCTGTCTGGTGCTTCCGCTGCATTGCAAGGAGGCTCAGCTCCTCGGTCTGTCTCCCGCTGTCGTACATACTCATACTTCTCCGTTTTGGGCGTATCGTTTGCAGACTGAACCACTTCTTCAGACTTTGCTCCTGTTTGCCCAAGATTCGAAGCGTCGTTGAGCGACCCATTTACTGACGATCGACCAAGAGGTGCGTGCTCAAGCTGTGCGTCTTCTTCCTGCTGAACGATCTCGGCCGCTTGTTCCGCCTCGGCATATCTCGGTGCTGCTCCCGACCAGACATGCAAGACCGGCTTTCCATGCTTCGTGGATCCACGGCGGATTATGGTTTCTCTTGTTATTGGAAGCTCCATAGCTGTCTCGAACCATTCTGGGACACTAGGTTCCAGAGCCGGTCGCAATGGGTCCTGTAGAAGCCGCGGGACGAGCTTCTGGGCGCGCACGGAAAATACAGACCCTATGCGTATATGCTTCAACTTCTCATCCCAATCCAGGGGGTCCGCCGGATGGACGACCATCTCGCAAATGCGCCCCTCGTTCAGGCTCGCTTCGAATGCTGCCCGTAGGAGAACCAGGTTGGCCTTGAGCCCCGTTATTGTGCTGAGTGAAAGGTTCTCGTCAAATCCGCTTGGAGACATTGGTTCTTGGAGGATCTTGTTGAAGTCAATCGTGTGCCAGTCGATGGAAGCTTCCGCACATGTCGTACATGGCAGTGGTGGAAGTGATGCGTCTGTCCCGAAAGAGTCCTGCTGGAAAAAATCCCTCAGGCAGTTTCTGCCGCACGCCTCCCGGTATACAGTCTCGACGACGTGGTCGCAGTCCAGGTGGTGTCGACGGCCGCCCTCCTCGTCGTGGTGTTCGCACGACACACAAGGCCTGACACATTTCACACAACCCCCCATCTCTCCCAAACCAGATCCCTGCCCTCTGCGTTAGAAGCTGCGAGCGTTGAATAGAGGGGAAATCGCGGGTACATCGAGTAGAGCTGGACTGGAAGACGTCAGCTGGCGCAGTGGGTGAGGTTGCATCTCGAAACGATCATATGGACGGTGCTTCGCACAGCGCAGAAGATACATGTATGTACCTCTAATCGTTGTCTTACGGTCATCGAATGCACTAATCCGGAATACTAGAATGTACGCGGAGCCGCGGTATCGCGTTCGTTGGGAAAACGTTCACCATGTCATACTACGCCAAAAATAGCATCAATGCAGACCCTTGCCAGATGGCGAACTCTGGTAGCTTGTTCCCCCTGCGGGGCTTGGGGCTTGCAGCTTCGCAACAATGGCATTTGGACAAGCAGGCAGGCGTCAAAGGTGCTGAAAGGAAAGCGCGATGGATTGCAGATGAACAATGCAAACAAAGCGCCTCCGTTCACTCAGCTCATATAAAACAACCATACCGGCGTGCACGCGCATCTTTCCAGCATAGCACTCTTACGGGCAACAAGTACCCTTGTTTCCAAAGCAACCGTTCCGCCGCAAGAGAAGTCGACTGACGCAGAATCATGGTATCTTTAATCGCCCGACTCGTCTCCACGAGGGACAGAAAGAACACCACCCACCACAGCTTCTCCGTCCTCCGCCGCAACCAAGACCTCTTCAACGAGCCCTCCACCGGACTACACTCGCTGATCCCGGCCATCACCCACATCCTCGCCCCGCGGCCAACACTCCGCCTCCTCACCGAAACCACCCAAAGCGGCTTCGAATCGCTCTCATCATCCGCCTGCCCTTCGTCCACCACAACCACCCATTCCGTCACCCCAGCGACCACCGTAAACAACGACGACGACGAGGAGGAGGAGGACAGCGCAGCCCCGGGCCCCTCGCCCTGGACCTGCCCGCCCTCGGCCGTGCCGTGGCCGCCGCAGATCTGCGCCGCGCCGCTCTCGACGCACCACCGGCTCGCGCCGTGCGCCCACGTCGTGCGCACGCCCTTCCTCACGCCCTGCGGCGCCAACTGCGCGCACGTCTTCGCCGCCGCCACGAGCCAGCCCCCGCCGTCGCCTTCGCCGTCGTGCGCGCTGCTGACGCCCGCCACGCCGCGCGCGCCGCTCCTGCCGTTCGTCGTCGACGCGCCCTTCACGTGCGCGGTCTGCGTCGACGGCGCGGTAAGCGCGGAGAAGGGCAGGCGGATGGGCGCGTTCGGCGGGCTGCTGGAGCGCAGCAGGGAGGGCTTGTTGGACGGCGAGCGCGAGGTCGTGGCGCAGGCGCATGAGCGGATTTTGGCGGTGGAGTTGGCGGAGGAGAGGGGGAGGGTGGAGGAGGAGCTGGGAGGGCGGGCGTGCGAGGCTGCGGAGGAGAGGGATGGGCATGGAAGGTGTTGTCCGTGAGAGGTGTGGAGGCGGAAGGTGGATGGTGGATGGAGTGACGAAAGGGCCGCCCGCCCGCCGCTGGACGGCTAAGTGTTGTTCGCATATTCATTTTAGCGCGTGGTGTTCACGTGGGGTAAATAAACATCGTTTGGAATCAAGTCTATCGTTTCCTTGTAGAAGATATGCCTGCCTTTTGCGTGCTCTGTCCGTTTCGTGCAAGTGTCAGGGGAGGAAGGAGGGCGGGCAGGCCGTCTCCCCGCCAAAACATTGGACCTACACCAGAGCCTGCCCTCGCACCCTGTTCGAATCCCACCCGGAGCAGCATCAAGACATCTTTCAGCCATTCAAGAAACCAAAAAAGAAAATGGCAAAAACTATAGTTATCCTTTCGGACCGGCGCTTGCTTTGCCCTTATGCTATGAGGGAGCGGCGGACTTGGCTATAGAAAACCCCAGACACTGTCGCCGAGGGTTTTTTTACTCTTTAGCTTTGCACATTTTGCTATTTTCGATCAAGGTTAGCCTGTTCTGTCGGGTTCAAATCTTAGAACTTACTACTGCGCCACGAGGGCGAGTAGTTCTGTCTTATGCCCGTGGGCAAGAAAAACAGTCACCTGCAACGCATATATACCCACCTCCAACAACCACCCATTACGCCCGCCTGTTTCAGCCGCCCGTGATACTGGTAGGCAGCTCGAGACCCACCTCGTCGTCGCTGGACATGCTTCACCGGCGGGCTGTTTGGCCACCCGCCATACACCTTTTGCGTAACAACCACTTCGCGTCCACCAGTTTCCCTTTGAGACAACCATGTCGCTGCTGATTGTGTCTGGTTCTATGTTTAACTCTCTTTGTCCCCAAGTCGAGTTTCCAACAATAGAAGATAAAGCGCGTTCGCGACAAGCAATCAAGGCAGAGACAAATGCTTTGTGGTCTCAGCCTCAATGCTTGATAGAAACCGCCGTACATACGCACCTCACTTCCGCAAACTCTACATCCTTCAGTTTCCGTGCTTCACTTCCGTGCCTTTCTGCGCCTCACCTTGGAAAGCTCTGGCAGCTTCACCCCCATCGTTCGCCGGCGACGATACCATCACCATCACGCTCATCATCACCACCACATCCACCCCGTCACGTCACCCTCCCGTAATAAACCAAACGCAGCGCAAGCCCCCACGCGCCATGACCACGACACTCCACCGCTCCGCCATCGCCCCCATCTCGCCGCCTCCGCGGACGCACCCGCTGTCAAACCGCCGCACCAACTGCGGCAAACCCATCTACCGCTTCAGCTACGGCAGAGACACAATCGCGCTCGCGACGCCCTGCTTCGAGCCGCACTGCAACATCTGCACCCTGCGCCAACCCGCCGTCGGCATCTACGACGACGCCAGCGCCAGCGCCGCGCCGCCCGCCGCCCGACTGATCAGCGAGGACGAACTGCGGCACCGCAAGGCGGCCTGCTACCGCAGCGTCAAGGAGCAGCTGCGCCGGATCAGCCAGCTGCACATCAGCAACGCGATGCCGGTCAAGACGAGGAAGAGGAGGGGAGGTGGCGGCGTGCGGAGCGGGCGCGTGGAGAAGAAGAAGACGACGACGAAGAGAGGGTCACCGTCGCCGCAGCAGCGCGAGACGAACAGCAGGTATGCACTACGCTTCACCCGCAGGCGGCTCGTCGTGCGGTTTCGTCACAGGCTAAGCGCGTTCAGGACCTTGTTGGCGGAGCAGCTGGAGCAGTCACCGAAGCAGCAGCGGCTGGTCGTGCTGAAGTTTGAGAATGTCGAGAGGCTCGCGAGGCTCGCGGAGGAGCTTGAGGGGAAGGCGGCGGTGCCGAAGGAGGGGCAGAGGTTGTTCTTGATCATTGGCAAGGGCGATACGCTGAGGTGTGTGTGGAAGTAGGTCTACGTTTGGCTCGTCTTTGATCATCCTGGATGGAAGGCTTGTTTCATTTGGTAGATGAGACGGTGGGAGAGCGCGCTATGAGCTGGCTGATACGAAAGAGTAAATGAACAGCGATGATGACTTTGGTGTGCTAGGGGATATATTGATAGTGGCTGTAATGATAAGAATAAAGCTTCACCGGACAATCGGGGCTTCCGTCGAGACACAAGCTCGTTCGGTCGCGTGGGGCCGGATGACTGGATTCAGAGACGGCCCGTTGTTGCAGCAAAAATGGAAGGAGCCGAGATACGGCTCAGGCACCGATATCTGTCAGCTATGCAACGGTCTGGCGGCCTACCATCACCGTTGACACGTCTCACACCGCATGATCGCACAGCCAAGTGCACAACTGGACGGAGATACACAAAGCCACTCCTGAGCGGGGTTGCCTCAAAGACGCGGTGTCTCGGCGCTGGAAATAGCTTATCTCCATTACCGGGCTAGGCCGGAAACGGCTAGTTGTTGCTGTACGTCATGTACCTCTTGCTATCAATTGGCCCTTTTTTTTGCTTTGTTTCCTGCGGGGCACGCAGCCAACGGGAGGTCCTGTGTGCATTCGACGTGCCGAAACCGTGAGCGGCTGCTGAGACTGTTTCAGCCGCAAACAATCCACGTGGTTGCGCAAAAACGGTGTCGGCCGCGGACGGTGGTTTTTGTGTTGCGGGCCAGAGGGCGGCCTTGGTGCACCTCGGAGTTTCCGTTCGCCGCTCCTGTTCGTGGTCCTCGAGCTGCACTTGCCGCTTTGCTGCGGGAAAAGATATGCAACCCGTCGGCTCTTTGCCCTGCCGAGGCTCCAGCTTGCATAACCCAGCCTCGTATATACGCTGGCCGTCACTCTTTCTGACGCCATGCTGCCCCTGTCTCTGCTCAAACTTTCGATCTGCTTAGCTTTCAGCCCTACGCCGACGCCGAGGCTATTTGTGCCAAGCAACCATGGCCAGCGAGGACCCCCGTCGCCTGTCGCTCTCCCGGACTAGGAGCCGCCCATCCGGTCCCGAAAACCTAGAACGCGTCTACTCGGCTCAACACCTCGACGACCACAGCATCTACCACCACGAGCATGCTGCCGGCGAGTCAGACCAGGACAACCGCACCGCCGACGGATCAGAGACCGAGAAGAAGGACAATGACCAAGATGACGACCGAAGTATCGAGGTCCCAGAAGTGCGAGACGGAATTCCCGATGTGAGGGATGTTGAGAAGGCCGAGCTCGCCAAGGAACAGGCAAAGAACGACGCCCCTCCAAAAGATCCCAATACTGTCAGCTGGGATGGGCCTGACGACCCCGCCAACCCGAAGAACTGGTCTCTCCGTCGCAAGTGGGCTGCTTGCCTGGTCGTCTCCTCTTTCACCTTCATCTCCCCCGTTTCCTCCTCCATGGTCGCTCCCGCCCTTACCGCCATCTCAAAGGACCTCGGCGTCAACAAGGAAATCGAAGAAGCTCTCATACTGTCTCTCTTCGTTCTCGCCTACGCCATCGGCCCCTTGATTCTCGGCCCCCTCTCAGAAGTTTACGGACGGGTGCTGGTCCTGCAGTGTGCAAACGCATTCTACTTGGCGTGGAACCTTGGATGCGGTTTCGCGAAGACCAAGGGCCAGATGATGGCCTTCCGATTCCTGTCCGGCCTGGGAGGCTCCGCTCCCCTCGCCATTGGTGGCGGCACGCTCTCCGACATGTTCTTGCCCGAACAGCGTGGAAAAGCCATCAGCGTATACAGCCTGGCGCCCCTCATCGGACCTGCAGCCGGCCCCATCGCTGGCGGCTTCATCGCCGAGAACACGACCTGGAGATGGGCCTTCTGGGCAACGTCCATCGCCGACGCTCTGATCCAAATCGTCGGCTTCTTTTACCTGCAAGAGACGTACGCCCCCGTGCTGCTGAAGTGGAAAGCGGCGCGGCTGCGCAAGGAGACGGGCAACGCGGCGTTGCGCTCCGAGTTCGACTCGGACAAGACCATCTCCAAGGTGCTCGGCATCGCGCTGATCCGGCCCTTCCGCCTCCTCTTCACGCAGCCCATCATCCAGTTCCTGGCCGTGTACATGGCCTTCCTGTACGGCCTCATGTACCTCGTCCTCTCCACCTTTCCCTCGCTGTGGACCACCGTCTACCACGAGTCGGTCGGCATCGGCGGTCTCAACTACATCTCGCTCGCCGTCGGCTTCTTCCTCGGCATCCAGGTGGCCGCGCGCCTCAACGACCAGATGTACGTGCGCCTCAAGCACCGCAACGGCGGCGTCGGCCTGCCCGAGTTCCGCGTGCCGCTGATGGCGCCGGCCGCGCTGCTCGTGCCCGTCGGGCTGGTCTGGTACGGCTGGTCCGCGCAGGCGCGCGTGCACTGGATCATGCCCAACCTCGGCGCCGTCGTCTTCGCCGCCGGCGTCATCGTCGGCTTCCAGTGCATCCAGACGTACCTCGTCGACGCGTACACGCGCTTCGCCGCCAGCGCCATCAGCGCCGCCACCGTCCTGCGCTCCCTCGCCGGCTTCGGCTTCCCCCTCTTCGCCCCCTACATGTACCAGGCCCTTGGCAATGGGTGGGGGAACACCCTGCTCGGCCTCGTCGGCGTCGTCATTGGCCTGCCTGCGCCGGTGATACTGTGGAAGTACGGCAAGGCGCTGAGGGAGAAGAGTCAGTTCGCCGCGGGCGGCTGAGGTCGCCGAGGGTGACCATAGATGTGCGGGTTGAACTAAGAAAATAATCATTGGAGGGAACGACTCTGGGCGAAGCATGAAAATACACTTTACTTTTGCATTTCTGCGGGCTGGTAGAAAAGCCATGGAGTTCGTTTGGGAACGTCATAGTGCATAGCGCGGGTTGGAAAACGATTGATGAAAGGTTCTAATACATTTTCTAGAGGTATTCTTCCCAAGAGGAGAGGAACCAATGAGAAAGTGATTGGCTCAGCTTAGGAGACATCTCTTCCTCTCAGGATAGTGCAAAATGAATGAGACAATGATCCACGGAGCGCTTTCTGTTCTGCGCCTCTATGACCGTGTTTGTCACTGTCGTAGCCCTACCAAGTAGCGTAGCCTCTAAATCTTTTTCGTGCTACATACCATGGGTTTTAGGGTGTGTTTCAGGTATGCTGTACGACCAGGGTCAAAGCATGCAGAGAAATTACTCGAGTTGGGCTTGTGAGACAATCTGTAATGAAGTGTTGAGCTTCCGTGTAACATAGCTTGACGTAGTACTTAGCCTTTGGCAAAGCCTCCCCTGCCCTTCCCTCTACCGCCGCCTCGACCAAAGCGGATGCTGGGCGGAACAAACTTGAGAGAGGACATGGACTTGGTGAGGCCTTCCATAGGATCAGAAACGTCAACAGTTTGGGATGAAGGCACGGTACCGTCACGAGCACTGTCTGTACCTGGAGCGTTTCCGCCCTGCTCATCTGCGTTCTTGACGCCCTTCTTCTTTCCTTTCTGCTGGACATCGTTGACCGAGTTTGAAGAGGGAAGCTTGGTAGCGTGTTCGGAAGCCAACAAACCGCTTGGGTGCTCGTTCTTATGGGACACCATCTCTACGTCCTGGGTAGTGTTTGGGGTAGATGGCACATCGCCGGTCGAGTTTACGACGTCCATTGCATCCGATGGGTCTTGCTTCTGCTCTGACTCCTGTTTAGAGCTCTGAGGGGTGCTGCCATCTTCGTCGAAGATGATGTGAGTCTTCGCGGAATTCTTCTCATCAGCCTTGGTCTTCTCTGCCTTCGCTCTTGCCTTTTCAGCCGCCGCCTTCTTCGGATTACGGGTGTAGATGTCTTTCCTGCTGCTACGAAGCATGGAGCTGCGACCGTCAATGCCGTCCTTGATTATGGCGAAGTCGTAATCCTAACATGCTATCAGTCAAATGAACGGTGTAAGGAAGGGGGCGCCTCAAACCAACCTCTGGGAAACAGTGCTTTGCAACCATGTGCATCCTGCGTTTGGACGGCGTGGAGCATTTCTTGTCACAGCCTTCGGCAAAGCAAGCGTACTTGCGAGAAGGTTAGCACGCGCTAGGAGGTTCCTGGAAATTACGACTTACAATCTTCTCGCCCCTTGCCTTACGAGCCTCATTAATAGGATCGTGGATCTCAGCGAAGTGCAGGTCCAATATCAACTCCGAGGGGAAGTTCTTCTTGCACTCTGAGCAGCGGTTCACGTGAGTCTTGTGATAATGGACATCGTACTCTTCATACGTCGCGAACTCGAGCGGCCTGTGGCCCGGCAGCTGGCACTTCATGACGGCCGGCGCCGAGGCGGAGGTGTCGGGCGAGTCGACATGGACATACTTGATGACGGGCTCAGAGGCGGTCGAGTCTGCGTGCGGCACGTCTGCGCCTGGCTCAGGCGAGGCAGAGCCGGCGCGTGAACGCTTGACCATGGCTGCGGCTGCGGCTGCGGCGGGTCAGAGAGTACCAAGGACTGGACGGTGCCGCGGGACCCTGTCAATAGCGCGGCGCGGTGCGACGGTTGGGTTAGATTAATGGTGTTTCGGATGGAAATGCAGAGAGCAGGCGCGGGGCGGCAGACGGGCGGCAGACGGGTTGGGCCGCGGCGGGAAGAGGCAAGAAGGGGGGCAGGATGCTCGCAGCAAGCGCCGGGCTCGCAGCAGAGGCTCGTGGGTGGTGTATTATTTATGGCAGCGACTGGTTGCGGAGCGATGAGGTGGTTCCAGTGCTGGGCGCCGGCATTTGGCGCGGCTCTGGTTCGCTTCCTCCAGTCATTCATCTTCCGCTGCTCACCCACGTCCGTGACCCAACGCCCGCGCCGCGGCTCCTCTCGCTGTCAAAGCTGCTGCTGCTGCTCTCCCCCAGCGCAGCTCCGACACCCTCCTCTTCCCCGCTGTCTCGCCCGCCCCCGCCGACCGCCACCTGTGCTGCGCCTGCGCCTGCGCTCGCGCTTCGCCTCTCTACGCCCCGCCGCTGCCTGTTGTTGCGTGCTCCAGGGAGACAGCGGCATGGATTGTGACGGCTGCCACGCACGCCCGCAGTTCCGTCCCCTCGACTTTTGACCAAAGGTGGCCGACCGCAAGGTCCCATATATGAGCTACCCCCACCGCCCGAGGCATGGCCCCATCCGCCGAGCAGGCCGCGACGTGCGCCGCCCCATACCACTGCCACGCCAAAAGCCATGTCGCTGAACACTGGTCACAGGCTCGCTCGTAAGACTGAGCAGGATTTGAACGCCAAGCTCGCCCAGCGCAACACCCGTCATGCCGAGATAACCTCGCTTCTCACCGAGTGCGCCGTCCGCCGTCCATTTCCTTGCGCCGCTAACCGGACCCCAGCTTCCGCGTCGCGTGTGAAAACACTATATTTGCCGATTTCAAATACGCCTCCGAGCAGAAGATCGAGGCCCTGCTGTGGGCTGCCCATAGCAAGGTCAATGTCAACTTTCGGAAGCAGCTGAGCTCGGTATGCGCGCCGAACCTGTCTTGGCCGAAGAGCCGTCGGACGCTGCTAACGTGAACAGCTGAACAAGGAAGGCAAGAACAAGGCCGTTGAAACACGTCTCGTCACGAAGCAATACCTTGAGTTTATCAAAGCCAGCCAGCGTTTCTACCGTCAATACATTCTCCGCTTGGACCGCACCTTTGGAGGAATCCCCGAACTCCGCGACATTGCAAGAACATGGAAGAGCGACAGTGCGTTGATTGCTGCAGTGATCATGTCGCATGACACTAATCGTATCCAGTCTCCCGCGAAAGTCCCGTCCGGAATGTCTCGGCAGAAATTAAGCACCAGGTCAAAATGTCGCTTTACCAGACCATAATCCAGCTGGGCGACCTTTCCCGCTACCGCGAGCTTCAGCGACAAGAAAAGGACCGTAACTGGAGCTATGCTGTTGGATACTACGGTCTTGCAACCTCGATATACCCCGAATCTGGCATCTCGCACAACCAGCAAGCAGTCATTGCGCTTGCCGATGGCAGTCATTTCCGCGCAACGTACCACCTTTATCGCTCCCTTGCTACGAAAGAACCACATCCTGCTGCAAAAAACAATTTGGAACTGGAGTTCAAGAAGGTCATCCAGGCTTGGGATAAGGGAGAGCTTATCGGCAGACAGGCCAAACGCGAAGGAACTGGTGCCAACCGCGCCCTGATTTCTTGGTTCGTGCGGTTGCACAGCAAGTGTTACAAAGGACAAGAATTCGCTGGCCACGATGAACTGGAGAGTGAAGTCCTGAGCCAACTGGCGGTTGAGCTGAAGGAGAGGTCTCTGGACGGACTCCTGCAGAAATTCGTTTTGGTTAATGTTGCGGCCGAGTATTTTGCGTCGGAGCAACTTCAAAGTAAAGTTGCACTTTACAAGGATCTTGAGCTTCTACTGACCACCACACTACAGGTGGCCACACGGAACCACACAATCTGCGCTCCTACTTTTTCTTCCTCCGTCTGAACGTCAAGACTTTCTTTGCCCTGCTTCAGACTCTCCAACCGGAGCTCGAGTTGTTGACTGGAGAAGATGTCAACGGAGACCAGGATGATCAATCCCAGCAATTGTCCGACAAAGTTACCGCAGTCGCACGCCGTATCCTGCCTGGACTTCGTCTGTACAGCGCCTGGTTCATGAACACTTGGCATATCCTCTCGGCCGACATCGAAGGTTTTGAAGGATCCGTCTCCAAGGTGGAGGTTCAGGAGATGTGGAGAGCCTATGCTGAGACATTGACTTTGCTCGTATCTGCCTTCGAACCTAGCCGCCTTCCCATGGAGCAGTACATGTTGGAGGAGGATGTTGATACGATTGGCTTCCAACCATTGGTGACCGAAAGAACAAAGAAAATATGGTATCTTGGCGAGGAGCTGAAGCCGAAGTGGTCCGACGAAGCGTTGGAACGGAACCACCCCAATGTCGAGATGCTTATGCGCATCCGCGATTTTCTGGTCGATGGACTTCAGTTGACGCAGGACCAGGTTGGTAAAAGCTTTGCACCAAAGTCGTGAAAATGTTAATTTGTGACCAGGCTGCACCTTTGGCACTCGTGGGAACGCGCTTTGTTTACCAAGAAGCCGGCATCCCGTCTCAGCTCATCTCCAGCACAGAGGAGAAGGCCGAGCCCGTCGCTCCCGCAGAAATACCGCTCGAAATTCCTCGTGGAGAGCCCAATGGCCCGGTCGCAGATGACCAAATGTCCCATGGTGTTGCCCCGTCAGAGACTGCTTCTGTTGCCATTTCCAAAGATGCTGCAATGAACCGCATGGTGGATGAACTTCTCGGCCCCGAGGATGGATTGGACCCTCTCCACGAAGAGGATGAGAACATACCTCCGACGCCACCGGAGCAGACATTCGAGGATACGGCTCTGATCGACGACCACTCTTACGGCATCACTCCTGTGACTGTCGGGGAATTTGTCAACATGGTCCGCAACTACAGCCAAGCTTCCTGCACTCCCGAGGTGCACCACCGTAACTCTACTGCGTCCCCTGTCGTGCGAAATCTGCCTTCGATTCCGTCTCTTCCGAACACGTCTGATATCTGGAGCAAAACTTACGAGCAGCCTTTGCAAACAGCCCCTGCCGTTCCTCCGGGTCTGAATGTAACCAGCGCAGCTTTAGGCCGCCGCAGCATCAGTCATTCCCGCCACGCGTCCCTCAACAACTCCATGAATACTTTTTCTTGGGGTCAGGGGCCGGTGCAACAGGGCCGCTCTGGTTCAATGGCCGATCCATTCGCTGCGCCTTACGACAGTCCTCTGTCGAACAACTTCCAGTTCCAAAGCAACTATATTCCCGCATCCAGTAGCGGTTACGTGTGCCAGGTCCAAGGAGCGCCCCATGAGCTGAACTTGAGTCCATTCCCTCACGACCAGAATGCGAGCCCTTTGCCCTTTGGCAACGACCCCTGGGGTTCCGGCAGTGGCGTATGGGGAACGGATCTGAGCCGTAGCCGCGGATCATTCACGCACACTCCACCGAATGGACATGGCGGCTGATGGAGACATGGGCCTTCGCTACAGACGTAGCTGGAGTCATTCGGAAGCCACATCTTGTTTTGACGCCACATCAGAAATGAACCGCTCGCCTCTGTTTAACCGAGTTCTGAAGTGGGTGGTTGGTAAAGTGCCACGCGGTTAGCCATCACGGCTCGCGACTTGGGATTAGCATCGGAGCAGCGCGTGCAGCGGTCGATGCTATCCACGAAGACGTTGCCAGCCTCGCGCGGCGCACCTGTCAGCACGCCCTGCTCTATCGCCTGTCGGGCGGTAGGACTCGGACGTGCCGCTGTATGTTTCTTGGGAATGGGCGAAGAGAGCCAAATTGACTGCGGACGAAGTCTTTGCCTTTTGCACGCGTATCGCAAATCATTCTTTAGTGCCTTTGGTCTTTGGGCCTTGGCTTTTACTTGACAAATTGATCTGAGTAGTACCAATCTTCGACTGAGACGGTGAGGCAACGCTCGTCGGTAGCCCGTGTCGTCTATTGAAGTGGGAGCTGTATGTGGCATCGCATTTTGCTCGGGGTGTTTCGGCAGAGCCATGCCAAGGAAGGTGGCATACGGCAATGCAGGTACGACGGACGAGAGAAGCTGCTCGGGATATTCGTGGCGTAGAGCATTGGTCAAGTCCCAGTGCACAGGAACCCCCGCAGGAAGCGTCTCATGACATCACGGGACGGTCAGGTTGCTCGAGCATTTAAAAGCACGTAATGGTGAAGATGTACGCCTTTCGGCCACAAAGTCTCCGTGTTTGTGATTCAACATGACAAGCGTCCTTGTGCCGCGCGCCCTGATGTCGAGAACGACGCCGGCGCTCCGAGCACCGCAATGGCTCGGAGCGGGGCGTCGGCGCTTTTTTGGGGTTCGGACAGCAGCCCCTCCGTTTTCTTCGAAGCACCCCACCATCCGCCGCTCTCCGCATTCCATCCACACACCCCGTTTCTACACAATGGCTTCCACCGGCAACTACGAGCTCCTCTGCTTGGAGAACCCTCTCCTCGACATCCAGGCTGTCGGGTAAGCAATGCCCGACGTACCCGCACGCCCAATGGCTGACGATGACCGTTGCGCAGCGATGAGAAGCTCCTCGAGAAGTACGGCCTGAAGGCCAACGACGCCATCCTCGCCGAGGAGAAGCACATGGCTCTGTACGACGACCTGCTTCAGAACTACGATGCGAAGCTCATCGCTGGCGGTGCCGCCCAGAACACGGCGAGAGGTGCTCAGGTACGCAAGCTCCTTGACTTGGCTTCGGAGCGTTTCCCACTAACGCGCCATGCTCGTTCGCAGTACATTCTCCCTCCCAACTCGGCCGTCTACATTGGCTGCGTCGGCAAGGACAAGTACGCCGAGACCCTGAAGGATACCGTCAAGCAGGTCGGCCTTCGCGTCGAGTACCGTTACGATGAGCAGCAGCCCACCGGCCGCTGCGGCGTCGTCATCACCGGCCACAACCGCAGCATGTGCACCGATCTGGCTGCTGCCAACCACTACAAGATCGAGCACTTGAAGTCGCCTGAGATCTGGAGCCTTGTTGAGGCCGCCAAGGTCTACTACGTTGGTGGTTACCACCTGACTGTCTCCGTCCCCGCCATCCTGGCCCTGGCCGAGGAGGCTGCTGCGAAGAACAAGGTACGGTTGCCTACGGCATCTATTGGGTGTGTTATGCTGATGTAACCTGAATCTGTAGATCTTCATGCTCTCCCTCTCTGCTCCTTTCATCCCGCAGTTCTTCAAGGACCAGCTTGCCCAGACCGCTCCCTACTGGGACTACGTTATCGGCAACGAGACCGAGGCCCTGGCCTGGGCCGAGAACAACGGTCACGACACCAAGGACATCCCCGCCATCGCGAAGCTCATGGCTGCCCTTCCCAAGGCCAACAAGTCCCGCCCTCGCACCGTCATCATCACCCAGGGTACCGAGCCCACGGTCGTCGCGATCGGTAAGGAGGGCGGCGAGGCCGAGCTCAAGCAGTTCCCCGTCCACGCCATCAACAAGGACCAGATCAATGATACCAACGGTGCCGGCGACGCTTTCGCCGGTGGTTTCGTTGCTGGTGTCGTTCAGGGCAAGGACCTCGAGACCAGCATCGATATGGGCCAGTGGCTCGCCAAGCTGAGCATCCAGGAGCTCGGCCCCTCGTACCCCTTCCCCAAGCAGACTTACACCAAGTCTACTTGAGCTAAATCGACCAAAGTCAGCACGGGCGCTTCCGTTCAAGGATCTCGTGTTTTCAACAAATTCATGAGCCTAAGTCTCTATCCTTCTCTGTTTGGAGAGAAGAAAGGTATGACTACTTTTGTTGCTTCTTTTTGCATGTGAACGGAGCGTTAGCGGGGCGTTTTCAACAAAGGGCTTTTTGGGATAGGAAAAAGGTCTAGAGAAGACGACTTGTGTGGTCGATGAATCAACTTCACGGAAATGACGGACAATTTGCGGTTCAGGATATTATATACACCAGGAAGCCTATCAAAGAGCTGGTGGGCACATCCCAATTTTCTTTTGCAGTTTAACAAAATTTAACAAGTCCCTTGAAGACGACAGAGGAAGAGACGAGCCATTGCAAGAAAGAAAGCGGGCCAAGTTTCCAATGACTAATTGAGCCAAGACGTCTTTCCACAAGCGGCAAAGCGCGGCGGCATTTGTGAATCAGCTTTCACATGGCCCCCGGTCAGTTTGTCAACCCATCACCTCATCAACGTCCCTTGGCGCGGATCTCCCGCCGACACGTTCGAACCGGCCTGGAGGCCGACACATTTTCTTTTACGCAATCGCCGCAAAATCGCTTCGGCCGCGTGAAGTGGCCCAGAGCCGATGATGTCAACGGGCTGTCGAGGGCACGCCATGGCGGTGCTCCCCTCCTCTTCGCCATGCCGGCCGAAGGCCGCTCCAGTACCACTGTCCCGCGCTCTCAGGCCCCAGCCTCGTTTCGTGAACTCCCCGACCTTCCCCAGGGTACTGCTGTGCTAATACAGGTGGCGACCCGCCCCCATATGGGTCCTCGAATAGCGGTCAGACAACGGGGAATTGGCACTTAAGCACCGCCGGGCCTCAATGTAGGGTCTGCAGCAACAGAAATGACAGGTCCAGCAATACTCACCCCGCAAGGAGACGGGAAAGAGCAGACGACGGCACGTCAAGAGCAGGGAAATCAAGGCGGAAAGCCGCTGCAGCTACCCCATCCGTGCGACCGCGAAGAGATACCCTTAGATGCCCGGACCGACCCCGAGAATGGCCGGCCGCCCGTCCTCCCCAGTCCACCAATGTCTCACTCCGAGAAGAATATCGTTACGTGGGACGGCCCGGCCGACCCTGAGAACCCTTTCAACTGGCCTTCGTCGAGAAAATGGCGGGTTACCATTCTCGCATGCTCCATGTACGTCTTCCCTATCTCGTGCTCTCTACAGCGTGGACATTCTCTTTATTGTTCTTCATCATCTCTGCGTGCTTCTCCTACGCTCTCCCTTCCGTCTGAGAAATTCCCTCTCCCTACCACCACAAGGAACCACCACAAAACCTCACACCCCCCTTCTCCCCAAACAGAACGTTTCTCTCCGGTCTTTCCGGCACCGCCCTCGCGCCTACCGCTCCACTCCTAACCTCGACCTTCCACCTGGCACCGGACTCCAGCCGCGACGTTCCGCCAACCTACTATCCCATCTTTGCATGGACACTGTCCGCCGGTGTCGTCCCGTTACTGCTCCTCCCCCTCATGGAAACGCGCTACGGTGTGCGCACGCCCTACATACTATGTGTACTCGTACTCGCGCTCTCCACCATTCCGCAAGCTCTCGCACCAAGCGGAGCGTATCCACTGCTCGTCGCCATTCGTGTGCTGAGCGGCGGCGCTGCGGGCGTGCTGCAGAACGTCACAGGTGGCATCATAGGCGACGTGTGGGCTGGGCCCCGCGCGCGCAGCCTTCCCGTCGCGCTGTATATTTGGGCGCTGGTGGGTGGGTTGATGGCTGGGCCAGTGGTAGGGGGTGGGACGGTTTGGGGGGCGGACGTTGAAGAAGGACAAGAAGTTGGCCGCGGAGGTCTCAGCTGGCGCTATGTCTGCTGGTGGCAGCTCGCTGTCTACGCCGCCCTAGTTCCCGCCTCCTTCATCCTCCTCCCCGAAACCCGCGGCGGCGTCATCCTCTCGCGGCGCGCCGCCGCTATACGGCACTCCACCGGCCGGCAAGACGTCCACGCCGAAGATGAAGGTCATCTCTCGCTTTCGGAGCTTCTCAAAGATGCCGTTGGCCGCCCGCTGCGCATGCTGACGACGGAGCCGCTGGTCGCTTGCAGCACGCTGTGGTCTGCCTTTTGTTTCGGCAATGCGCTGCTTTTCACCCAGAGCATCCCGCGCGTCTACGGCGAGCTGTACGGCTGGGAGAGCTGGCGCGCCGGCGTCGTCCAGGCGGGTCTGCTTGTTGGCGTCACGCTCGGGTTGGTTGTGGGCGCGCCCGTGCAGGACGCATGGTATTGCACGACTTCGTCGGCCCGAAAGACGACATGGCTATCCTCGGACAGCGAGGCGGGAAACAGAGGCGAAAGCGAGAAGGAAAGGGGAGAAACCGAAGCCGAAGAAGAGACTTTCCTCCCCGAAGCTCGCCTCTACCTCGCCATCCCCGCCTCCTTCCTCGGCCTCTCCGGCGGCCTCTTCCTCTACGCCTGGACCGCCCTGCCTTCAATCCACTGGCTCGCCCCCACCGCCGGCCTCGTCCTCGTCGGCGCCGGCATCTTCACCGTCGTCACGGCCGCCAGCAACTACGTCGAGGATGCGTATTCGCGCTACGCCGCCAGCGCTTTGGCCGGTGTCGCCTTCGGCGAGAACCTCACGGGGGCTTTCTTGCCGCTCGCCGAGCAGGCGCTGTACACGCACCTTGGTCTGCGTTGGGCGAGTTGTTTGCTGGCGTTTGTCGCTGTCGCGTTGAGTTTTGCGCCTGTGCTGCTGCTGTGGAAGGGTGAGGTCATCAGGAAGAGGAGTCCGTTTATTAGAGAGGCCATGTATGAGAACTCGCCAAGGGTTTCCTCTTCGGACCACACGCTTTAGATAGTGTAGCCGTCAACCCAGTGGCATGATCTAGAGCGAGCACGTCCCGGTCAAAGTACTAGGGAACCGGTAGATCTTTACTACCTACGAATGAATTCATGATAATAGCGACAGTGTGACAAGACCGGTAACCCTCAAACCCGCCCTCGATGGTGATATTCCTCCCACGCTTTTGCAATCAGACTACGACGAACTCTCCCCACCCAGCTTTTCTTCTCTACCTCTCTCTCAACACGCTAATATATATATATACGGCAAATCAACCCATCTTCGGCGCCACAACATGGCGGCGAGCCTCGACATCTTCGCCGCTGCTGCCGCTTGTGCTACCGCCCCCCGCACGCCGCCGCCGCCCCGTCGCCGTGGCGGCGGCAGCCCCGACCCGCTCGCACCCGTCGCTCTCGAAATGGTACAGCTCGGGCGCGGGCAGGCCCCCGCGGCGGAGCACGTAGCGCCTCGTCCACCACGGCAGCACCTCGAAGAGCTGGTAGCGGGCGTGCGTGCGCGTCGGCACGGCGAAGACGTAGTCGAGCTCCTCGAGGGTGCGCTGCTTGGTCTCGGGGAGGAAGAGGAAGACTGGTTGAGGGGGAGAGACGATCAGCCAAAGTCCGTGGTTTTTTTTTTTTTTTTTTTGCGGAATCGGGAGGGGGGGAAGGGAGGGGAGGAGAAGCATACTTAGGACTAATGCTACGATGTTGAGGGCGGCGTAGAAGCCAAAGGCGCCCTGCGGCTTGACGGCGCCGAGGAGCCGCGGGAAGGTGATGCTCAGGATGCTGGCCCAGAAGTTGTTGGTGGCGACGGCCCAGGACATGCCGAGCTCGCGGTGGCTCAGGGGGAAGACTTCGGCCGAATACTAAGAAGAGGAGTTGTCAGTGGTGATGCAGGATTCACATGCGGCCAGTACTCACGGTAAATGGCACCGGGCCCTCTCCGGGGGAGTAGAAGGCTCCGAAAAGGTAGACGAAGAACGCAATCAGCCCGAGATGCGCGCTGCTCTCCTTGGGGATGTAGAAGCAGAAGCCCGCCGCCAGCAGCGTCCAGAACATCTGCGGGAACGTGAACAGCAGCAGCCCGCGCCGGCCGAACGTGTCGATGGTCGTGACGGCGGGCAGGGCGAACAGGAAGTTGACCAGCCCGAAGCCGAAGGTGGCCATGAGCGCGCCGAACGTGCCCGCGCCCGCCTGCTCGAAGATGCTGCTGGAATAAAAGGCGACGACGTTGATGCCGCACATTTGCTGGCCGATCATGACGATGCCCGAGGCCTGCGTGGCGCGGCGGATGCGCGGGATGGTGAAGAGCTCGAGGAAGCGGGTGGCGATGTTGTTGGCGGCGCTGAGGCCGGACTCGCGGACGAGCTCCTCCTCGAACTCGATCTGCGCGTTGATGTAGTACAGGTCGCGCGCCGCCTGCAGCGGGGTCCTGCGGAGCCGGAGGAGCGACTTGTACGCCTGCCTGTACTTTTTCACCTTCAGGTACCAGCCTGGCGCGCTGTGAGCGGATGCATCGCGGGGCAGGTGTTCTTCCGTGGACACTTACGCGGCGATTCGGGACAGAACCAGATGCCGAGGACGAGCGGGACGGCCGGGATGAAGGCGCTGGCGAGTTGCAGGCGCCAGGCAATCTGTCCGACGCGGTAGACACTGCAGTGGTCAGCACCAAACCTGGAAGTGTTGGCCTCGGGGGGGCTTACGCAAGATTGGCACACGTTCCCAAGAAGATTCCGAACGCGGTCCAAAGCTGCCAACTCATCACCAGGCCGCCGCGGACCGTGGCCGGTGCAGTCTCCGCGGAAAACACGGGAACGGTGACTTCCTTCAGGCCCATACCGATGCCGAGCAGGACACGGCAGGCCATGAGCTGGCCCCAGTTCTGGGTAACAGCCATGCCAAAGGGAGCTATGAGCGAGAAGATGGCGCCGAGGAAGATGGTTCCGCGACGGCCAATCCAGTCGTTCAAGGGGTCGGAGATCCATGCCGCACTGTCTCGCTGTTAGGCGGGGCTGGTCAATGTTGGTGGACAGACGTACAAGAGCCAGATGGCTATGTATGGCATTGAATTGACAACGCCCACAATCCATTCGTTCCTCTCACACGTGCCTTGGGGTCCGCAGACTTCTGGCCTGGTCGAGATGCCGAACTCGTCTGGGAAAGCAAGATTTGCGCCATTGGAACCGGTCTGATCCCAACCTGTATCAACAGTTCAGCGAATCTCGAACGCAAAAGAGGCATGTGGGAGATACCGACCTTGAATAGCAGCGGCAATCGAGTTCAGGATAATGGTAAAGTAGAGAGACCAGGGGTGGCTCCACCTGTGTGTGCGTTCATGCCGAATAGCATCCTTGTCCGCATCATCCAACTCATCAATGTCCTCAAAGCCATTGGGGTCGCGAGCGACCAAGGCACCTTTACGGAGTAGGGGGAGGATGTCGTTTAAATTATTCTCCTCGGCCCATGCGTCAACTTCGCTCAGAAGCTGTGGGATAGGGATTCCGGCGAGAGGGTTCTTGACTCTGTAACGGAGGTGCGGTCAGCAGTTGAACAGTTGATCTGTAAACGATGACTACTCACTCTCCCGACGTGTTTGCAGTAAGCTCGGCAACGCTTTGCTTTCGTGTATGTTCGGCGGCCACAGCATGCTCACGGTGGATACCTGCGGCGCTGTCACGCTTACTAGATGAATGGTCAGCATGCCTCAACATACGCTTCAATATATCTTGTGAATATCTCACTCTTCTTTGGAGTCCATGATGTTTGTGCTGGGGTTCAGCAAGACCGACTGCGCAGCTCACTGGATCCTACAGCTTCCAATAGACCATCAGCGTATGGGCGGCACAGATAATATATAGCATGGAGCAGCGCCATGAGTGAGCTGAGCTGAGCTCCGGTCCCGCAGATCGGAGGAATGGAACCGGTGACGGATTGGGAAACGCCATGGTCACTCACCACCAGCACGCGCTGGGCAAAACGAGGGGCCCGCTCTTGGGATGGCGGAGAAAGGTTGGTTGGTGGGAAGGGGTTATGATATGCGGCCTCGCCACCGCGGTTCCGTGGCAGATTACGGCTATTAAGATAAACCAAAGCGCTTGCCACACCTGGAGGGAGATGGCTGGTGCAACGCCGTCCCATCCCATAATTTGCCACGGCTGGGTGAGACGAAGCATGGGTCAACCTCGTCAAGACCAAGTAAAGCATGACGAGACAAGGCTTTCACATCAAGTCTTATTCCGCCTTGCCTACTCTTGGTTTGACGCCCTTTCTGCCCGAACCCGAGAGCTCGCATTAATGGAAAGAGCCCCCCTGCTTTTTCAGCGAGCTGGTGGCGCCTCCGCAAACCTCAAGCGTGATGGACATATCTAACGGCCTGCAAGCGGTATGAGACGCCGCAGTCATACAGGCTAGCGTGGTCACGAGGACAAATCTATGGCGGCCGCATTCTCTCGAAGCCGGCGGATTGATGCAGGTCGGGATGTTGTTCGATGACGAGCATTGGCCGGCAGGGAGGTGGCGTCCTGGGCACGGGGCTTGAACAGTTTGGCCGGGTGTGGTTGAGAAAAAGGTTGGAGCTAAGGCGAGCCTCGTCGTCCCTACCCGCTTGCGGTGCTGCGTTAGTCTGCTGCGGGGGAGGACCCAGCTGAGGGGTGCTTTGGTGCTTACTTACTTTCTCGCGTGTCATCCAAGCCCGGAACACAGCGTCAAGCCGCACAGAAAGGGTGTGTTACGGCGGGATAGTCCAGGGAAGGTAGATTCAGCCATCAGGAGCCAGAGCATGATGCAGCGCAGACGCTGGAGCTTCCTATCCCCGCATGGTCACTCCATCCAATGGAGATATGATGGAGTGGCGCGCCGAGAAGAGGGCAAAAAGAAGGTCCCGGTGCAACTCCAGTAGCAAATCGGCGAACCCGATCGCCGAAACCTCATGCATCCTGCGTCCTCCAGGTCCAGCCCTTTCCCCCGGCTCTTTCGCACCAATCAGCCTCCTTTCCCAATCTCTCAGTGACACAGACAACGCTTCCAGCACACCGGACCGGCGTGCCTCTTGCTCTACTTCCCACGTTTTCATCAGACATGTACACCTAGCCCTCAGCGGTTAGCACGCAGCTACTAGACGGGAGGGAAGGGGGCTGGTGTGGCGCTGCCCATTCTCCAGAACCCGCATTTAGCCTTTCCCGGTCGGAATGCCGGATCCGGCATGCCTCCTCTGCTTTCTTTATCTGAGCACCTCCTTTGCGAGCGAGACCACATGACCACGATGATCGTTTGTTGATATCGCAATACGGCCAGGATATCTTTCCTGGACGCAGGGTTGCGGTGCGCCTGCATAGGCATTCCGGCATGCTGATCGATGCGAGCCATGGGTGGTAAGAAGACAGGTTGCTGGCGAGAAGCCTTGTCGCGGAGATGCAAACGTCGCAGTTGGACTCGTCAAGGCACTGAGATGCACTGCGGCAGATAAGCTGACAGAGTGCTTGTCGCCAAGAGGCCAGTCAAGCTTGGGTTGCCTATTGTTTTCTCGAGTATATCTTATTTGCCAAAGACGAATTCCCGGACGCTGTTTTACTGTATCGTGGTGCATGTCATCTCACGGAGCTTTGGTGGATCGAGTTGACGGCACGGAGCTGCACAACATCCCTTATCTCTCGCCCGGCACGCACTGGATCACTACCGGCATGGGGCAAGTAGATCCCCCACATACCTTACCTAGAGTTTCCTATCCAGGTGATCTCATGCAAGGGCCGAAAGTCTGCGAGCAAGGTTAAAAGCTGCTTCTAACTGGATCAGTCAGCCCGACCGGAAGAAGGTTGCCGCGGCTTCTGCACCCCTGGAGACTTTGCCAAGCATGGAATCGTGCGAAAGGATAACTACAGGATGCGTGCGGGCATGCAGTTGCTGTTACCGGGACAGGAGACAGCCATGTGATGAGAACGTGTCGGTTCGAGCCGTGCCCGGAATGTTCGATTTGCTGCCGAGACCTTTCCCCCCGTAATTGCCCACTTCAAGACCTATCAACAGAGAAGATGTCTAAAAGCTGGCATTTCCCCGCAGACCTATCTAGTCAATGATCTGGTTGTAGCCGAATGTCGACAGGTTGTGTACAGAGTACTCTCCGGTCGCCGTGTCGTGCGTCAAATTGGTCTGGAGGACTTCTCCAAACTTCACTGCTCCGCTTTCAACGACCCCACCGGCAATAGGCCGCTGCACAGCATTGGCATCCCGCAAGACTGTGAAATTTGCCAGGCTCACTTCCAGCGGTGTACGTTGGACAAGCGTGGGAATGCCATAAAACTTGGCGTGGACGGCCTCCGGACTATATAGCGGCCGTTGTCAGTCTAAGTGTGAAGGAGATCAGAGGATTTTGCTTGCCTTATAGTTAGTTCGTAGTATCCACGGTAATACATGTCTTGCCAGAGGAGCTCGCGGTTTCCGGCGACGAGAGCTGCACTGTTCTTGTTCGCTACATCGATTGTTATATTCTGGCCATGCGGACAAGGGCTGCTGACTGCAGAGCCGGAGAATTCAACTCCAACTGAGCCAGCCCCTGTCTCTGGATCGTAGTCGTGCTCATCCAACCACACGAGGTCTGAGGCCCAGGACATGTGGCTGTCTCCGGCCATGACAATATTATTAGTGATATTGTTGTTGTAGAGATGTTGGAACGTGCGGTTGCGATTGGCCTGGTACCCATCCCAGGCATCCATGTTATACTGGAGATTGAGGGCAACGTTAGTGGCTTTTCAACTCATCACAAAGTTAGACATACAGGATCATCAACACCCCCAGTGGTGGATTGGTTGAGGCGTGAGAAGACGATCTGAGATCCGATCAGACGCCATGCAGCTCCACGGTTTTTGGATTTCGTGAGTTGATTGTAGAACCTGCAGATGTTAGTGAAAGAAGGGACATCCGCTAGAAGGATACTGACCAATTCTCCTGGCGACTCCCCATGAGTGACCTTCCTGCGTCGTTCTGGATCTCATGGATATACTCGGTGTTCCAGTAAAGATCTGTGACCGATCTGTCGTACTGCCGAGTGTCGAGCATGATGATATCCACGAGGTTGCCGAGGGAGAACGACCGCCAAATGCGGAGGTTATCATCCATTTCGACCTGGCGTATGGGCATCCACTCAAAATACTTTGCCATGTATTAGCTAGGTTCGGCGGATGGGTTTATGTTGCGGCACGTACCGCGCGCACGGCGTTCATCTTTCTTTGGTCGAATGTTAAGCCGGCACCGCCATCAGCAAGTCCGTCTTGAATGAAGGAATCTTCGGTGTTGTTATGATCGGCCATGCCATCGCGCCAGGTGTTGTCTCCCACCTCTGAGGACAATTGATTAGCACTGTACAATTCAATCTCGGCGTCGAAACTCACCATGGTCGTCCCAGACCGGAATCCAGGCATAGCTTGCAAAACTCAAGGTTGCGTCGCGATCAGCACGGTAGGATGCATGCCTTTTGCGGTAGTCATAGAGCGTGCGGATCTCCTTGTTGGGTTGAGAAACCCTATCAATGGCCCAGCCCCAGCCGTAGGCACCTTCAGCATACTCGTAGATGAAATCGCCCAAATGCAGGACATAGTCTACGGAGTCCTTTCGCACGGAATTTCCAAAGGCGTTGAAGAAACCGAAGGCTGAGATAAAGTCAGTGTTCTTTCATTCAGTCAAAGAATAATGATGCAAAGACTCACGGTAGTTTGAGCACGAATAGACGGCCACGGAGAGCTCCGAAACATCATCGTCAGGGGCTGGGGCAGTCTTGGTCCGGCCAACCGGGCTGGCATTGTCTGAGTCGCAGACTACGAACTGGTAGAAGTACTGCGTGAAAGGCTTTAGGCCTGTGGCTTCGACCTAGAATCCGTGAGCTGGCAGTTTAACGATTCGAGGCTGGTGCTACCTTGATGGTCCAGTCAATATCTGAAGAGGTGTAAGCCTGGCCCGAAGTGACGACATGCTTCATGTTCCGGTCTGTTGCCACGTTGAAATCCACGCACACGGGAGCCGTGGAAATGCGCACTGGATGACTCGTAAGCGCTCTTTCCGAAGCTCAATGCTGCAAGATGTAGCTACCGTATTCTTGCATGTCGTGATTGAATAGTGGCACGGTTCCCGACACGGTGGCTGGTGGATGCGTTAGTCGCTTCTGCATTGTCAAACGGTACCATAGCGTTGGGATCACCATTGCTCTTGTTGTTGTCATACTCGGGAGAGACGCGAGTCCATAGGATCACCGAGTCGGCATAAGGGTCGCCAGAGGCGACGCCATGCGTGAAGTTCAGGGCTGATGCACCAATGGACCGAATGGCCGTGTCATGCCGGCGAACTACCTTGTACAGGGAGATGCCGAGAAACGGGTGGTGGGCCGACGGAGAGTCGTAGTTTAAATTGGCGGTATACCGGGCAGCCGCGGTGCCAATCGAGCCGAGAACAACGAACGTGTGAAGCTTCATGGTGTTCTTCTGCAGTTGAAGGATGACGGGACGCAGCGACTTCCCACCTTTTTGTAGCGGGGTGGAAAGCTGCGGCCAAAGACACGGCGCGCATCCAACAAGGGTGTGAGCGGAGTCGAGGCTGCAAAGACCGGCTCCCCGGCCAGGGACGAGCGAATGGGGAGAGGCAGATTAGGCATGCTTGGCGGTTGCTCGCATGGAATCTGTGAAGAGTTATTCGCTTCTTTGTCCCCTGCGTGAGATGCTTGTCCAGAGCAAGCAGAATCCGAACGCGAAGCCAATAGATGTCGCGGGAAGTGACATGACCAACGTAGCCGATGGGTCAAGCGGGTCATTGGTGCGCTGGAGAAGCGGAGATCGATTTTGGGCGGGGAAGAGCACGTTGCCCAGAGCTTGTCGGCCATTGCTCACATGCTTCTCGGCTGCCGTCAAGCTACGTCATCCCGCCGTTGTTGGCCGTTGGAATCGCCCAACTGGTCGTGTTCGAAGCCGCGTACCAGATGTGCGTTCCTGTCTATCGAAAGTTCTTCTCTGCATGTGCCCTCACGTGATTTTCATTTCCAACACCTTGGTGAGCCATGCATATCACGGGTCCGTATGTGGGCGTCGAACGCTGATTCATTCGATACATCGATCGTTTTCCAGGCAGTGAGTTGGCGAAGGCAGGTCCGAATAACTCACCCCTCATGATCATCTCAGCGCCTAATGCACCCAGTTTCCCCGCTTGACGAACCTTTGCCGGATCGCCTGGTCAATCATATCTCAAAAAAGATGAAGAACGTTGAAACTAGAGCATGCTCTAGGCCGGGGATTTACCCTCCACGATAGTTCCGTAGATCATTTGCTTAGCTTACTTTGTTATTGTTGGCTGGAACACAGATGTGGTCTTCAGCATGCCATCCTCTTCTGTTGTAGGGATGAGAGTCCAATGGATAAGATTAGAGCAGTGTTATTGGATACTCGTTCAAGTCGATCTTCAGTGTAGACTGATGGTTCGCCTTTCTTTGGTATTTCCGTTGTGACTCACAAAACCTGCTTGGACAGTTGGGCAGTTCGGATGCCATGCCGATGCGGTTCAAATATTACTTATTCCGATGACATGCACCGGCTGCTCAGCCGATAGATCGGCCTCGTCCGCCGATACCCTGGTGATTGCCAGTGGATGCTAAGGGCACTAGGAAGCGCTCTTCAGGCTGGAAAATGCTCGATCCCCGTGTCAAACGCCACTCATTGGCGAGTTGCCGAGAATTGGAGTCGGATGCGAAATCAGGCAGGAACGGTACGGAGGCACGATTGGGCTCCTGTGAGCCAGAACACTGGCGCAAAAGCATATGTATGAGTCCACGATTCCAGGATGACGAGCACAGCGTGAGCGACGTCGTGTTAGAGCGGGACGAGGATGGTGCCAGGCGTCGCGTGGTGGGTTGTTTCCGCCGGCGGCGTGTGTGAGGCCTGAGCGCGGGGCGGCGGAGCGGACACCTCCGCCGACGTGCGGCGTCATGGAACAGACAGCTCCGGGATCGGATGGGTGTCGAAAGCTTAAACATTTTTGTATCGCGCAGCTCGAGCAGATGCGATCTCAGTCATAAACACCAAGCGCCGCGCATTCTTCGCCATCCCCTCGCGTCGCCGCCCGGCAAACACTCCGCGCCCCAAGTCGAGCTCTCTTTAGCCGCAAGCTACCTCGGCCAATTGCACCTGCCCGCCGCTCGACCGCGCTAGGAGCCTCTTGCGCAAGCCGACAACAGCTCCGCCATCCCACGCTGTGTGACCTTTCCCGAGGCCTGAACCCGCTATCTGCCCCTCGCTGCGTGCCATTGCCGCGTGCGCTGGACCCTGGTGTCGGATATCGTTCAATAGCCGCCCGTTCCCCCGTCATTGCGCTCTTTTTAGCCCATCATGCGCCCTTCCACCTTCTCCGCCAGCACTGCCACCAGGGCTTTCCGCTGCGCTGTCCCTGCCTCCCGTTATCCCGCCGTCCCTAGGGCCTTCTCTTCCTTCAGCGCCACCCGTCCAGCCGCGAAGTCCGCCATCAGCGCCACTCCGAGCTCCCGTCTCGCCTCTACCCTCTTCTCCGCCAACCAGACCAGCTTCGCTGCCCCCGTTGCGCTAGGTTTCTCAGGCCAGACCAGAACCATGGCGACCGCCAAGAAGATCCAGGTCAAGAACCCCGTCGTCGAGCTGGACGGCGATGAGATGACCAGGATTATCTGGCAGACCATCAAGGACAAGGTAAGGCCCGCTGCGCAGACCATGGCAAGGCAAGGAGACTGACGATTCCACGCAATACAGTTCATCCACCCGTGAGTACCGCATAAACGCTCAATACTGTCCGCGGCAGCTCCTGACCAACTTCTAGTTACCTTGACGTCGACCTCAAGTACTACGACTTGGTGCGTACAATGGCAGCTGCAGTGACAAGAGCGGGGTAGCTGATAAGGAGCTAGGGAATTCTCTACCGTGATGAGACCAACGACCAGGTCACCGTGGATGCTGCTGAGGCCATCCAGAAGTACTCGGTTGGTGTGAAGTGCGCCACCATCACCCCCGATGAAGCCCGTGTCAAGGAGTTCAACCTCAAGAAGATGTGGCTGTCGCCCAATGGTACCATCAGGAACATTCTCGGCGGCACCGTGTTCCGCGAGCCCATTGTTATCCCCCGCATTCCTCGCCTTGTACCGGGTTGGAAGCAGCCGATCATCATCGGTCGCCACGCCTTCGGTGACCAGTACCGCGCTAAGGACCGCGTCATTGAGGGCGAGG
Organism: Diplodia intermedia; assembly: GCA_021495925.1. Classification (NCBI taxonomy): domain Eukaryota; kingdom Fungi; phylum Ascomycota; class Dothideomycetes; order Botryosphaeriales; family Botryosphaeriaceae; genus Diplodia; species Diplodia intermedia. The sequence goes on along the minus strand of JAKEKT010000140.1, from coordinate 16,913 downwards.
GTACCCTCGAGATGGTCTTCACCCCCAAGGGCGGCAAGCCCGAGACCATCAAGGTCTACGACTTCCCCAACGGCGGCGGTGTCGCTCAGACCCAGTACAACACTACCGAGTCCATTTCTGGCTTTGCCCACGCCTGCTTCAAATATGCTCTTTCCAAGAACATGCCTCTGTACATGAGCACCAAGAACACCATCCTGAAGAAGTACGACGGTCGCTTCAAGGACATCTTCCAAGAGATTTATGAGAAGGACTACAAGTCGGAATTTGATGCCAAGAAGATCTGGTACGAGCACCGTCTCATCGACGACATGGTCGCTCAGATGGTCAAGAGCGAAGGTGGCTTCGTCGCTGCTCTCAAGAGTAAGTGATTGTAACTCGTAGAGCGCTGGCTCGCGCTAACATTCAACAGACTACGACGGTGACGTTCAGTCTGATATCGTGGCTCAAGGTTTCGGCAGCCTGGGTCTCATGACCTCGGTCCTCATCACCCCCGACGGCAAGACCTTCGAGTCGGAGGCTGCGCACGGAACTGTCACTCGCCACTTCCGCGAGCACCAGAAGGGCAAAGAGACTAGCACCAACCCCATTGCCTCCATCTTCGCCTGGACCCGTGGTCTGGCCAAGCGTGGAGAGCTCGATGGTACCCCCGACGTCGTTGCCTTCGCCGAGGCCCTCGAGAAGGCCTGCGTCGACACCGTCGATGTTGACGGAATTATGACCAAGGATCTGGCCATTGCCTGCGGTAAGAAGGACAGGGACTCGTACGTCACCACCAACGGCTACCTCGATGCCGTTGAAAGGAGGTTGAAGCAGCAACTCAAGGAGAAGTTGTAAGCCGCCACGGATGGGGACTAGACGCGATGTGGTGGGTGTAACGACTTAGAGAGGTGTTCAGCACGGCGAAATGGGTGTATATGAGCAATTTCCATCATTTGGATGACCTGGAGAGTTGGCGAGCCGGCGGAATCTCTGTAGATACCAAGCCTAAACAGAACAAAATCAATTACGTGCAAATTCAAGTATTGTGGGCGCAAGCAAATGGCCTGGACGCCGTGAGTCGACATGGGACGTGAGTCAAAGCTTCAGGCAGAAAAGCATGCTTTGAAGGAATCGTCATTCTCACTCATCCTCACTCATTTTGATGCCGTGGACGGTGGCGGAGGGCCGGCATGACTCCGGCAGTGTGGCCTGTGCGCACAGCCGGCGAAATCCCACCCACTTCGGCGCGGGCGTCGACATTTGAAGGCGAGCAGCCCGCACAAGCACACCTCCACACCAGTTGCCCACCATGAGACCCATCTTGCTTTCCGGCCATGTAAGCTCTCACCCAGGTCCGCTCGAAGCAGGCATATGCGACCCGGTACTGACGCGCAGCCTAGGAACGTGCCCTTACCCAAGTAAAGTACGCTTTTGCACGCACACTGCCCGCTCGCGCACCGCGAAACTGACCCCGACCCCACCAGATTCAACCCCGATGGCGACATCATCTTCTCCGTCTCCAAGGATCACGTCGTGTGCGCCTGGTTCAGCGCCAACGGCGAGCGTCTTGGAACCTACCACGGCCACGTCGGTGCGCTATGGACCGTCGACGTGAACCTGGACTCTACGCTGCTCGCGACGGGTGGTGCGGATAACACCATGCGCCTGTGGGAGGTCAAGACCGGCCGCATGCTCAAGACCTGGGAGTTTGATACGTCCATCAAGCGCGTCGAGTTCTCGCCCGACGGCCGCCAGCTGCTCGGCGTGACGGAGAAGCGCTCCGGCCACCTTTCCACCATTGTCGTTTACGACATCAACCCGGACGTCGACGCGGAGCAGACGGACGAGAGGCGCCTTAGGATTCTCTGCGAGGAGAGCAAGGCCACCGTCGCTGGCTTCAGCTACGGCGCCAAGTACATCATTTCCGGCCACGAGGACGGCACCGTTTCGCAGTTTGATGCCAAGGTGAGCATGGTGGACTGCGAAGGCACGAGGTCCGGTATGCTAACCTGGATGGCAGACCGGCGATCTTCTGAACATGATTGAGGCCCACGAGATCGACACGCAGATTACGGACCTGCAGTGGTCTGCCGACAGGACCTACTTCATCACCGCAGGCAAGGACAAGAACGCTAAGGTCAGTACTTTTCTGCACCACAAGACGCTTGAAGGATGAACATTAACGCGGCTCTTTTTGCAGCTCATTTCCACGGACGACCTGCAGGTTCTCCACACGTACGTTGCCGATACGCCGCTGAACAGCGCTGCCATCACGCCTGTCAAAGACTACGTTATCCTTGGTGGTGGCCAGGCTGCCATGGATGTCACGACCACGTCGTCTCGCCAGGGTAAATTCGAGGCCCGTTTCTACCACAAGATTTTCGAGGAGGAGATCGGTCGTGTGCGCGGCCATTTCGGACCGCTTAACTACATTGCTGTGCACCCCAAGGGTACGGCGTACTGCTCGGGTGGTGAGGACGGTTACGTGCGCGTGCACCATTTCGACAAGCCGTACTTTGATTTCCTGTACGAGGTCGAGAGGGAGAGGGAGCAGGCGAACTTGTAAACGGCTGTTGAAGGGGTTCTTGCTGAAGTCTTTTTCACTCTTGGTTCTCATGATATCAGCATGTCAGGCGTTAGGCGGGAGGTTGGGCTAGCTACAGCCCATAAAAAGTATCGGATGACGTGGTGGCTCCTGTAGGAAGGAATGCGCTCGAAGTAGAGTCGCGATACACTATTAGAAGCAGAGTTTGGATGGCTGTCATGCTTCTCTGCCTCCTAGCAAGATACCAGAAATTTAGCTGCGGAAGGAGATGCCCCGCTGCAAGGCACGTTTCGACGATTGCACAGCTGTGGCGCGGGCTGCCGAGATCACGTTCCTGAGCCATTGGCTTCGGGCCGTCCGCGACTCAACACCTGTCGCATGCACCTGACCATGCCGCCTATTCAACCGCACCTCTACCATGCTAGAGCTGCGTCGAGCTCTTAATTTACGTCGGCGGGGTTTCGCTTGGAATATCAGGACAGTCGTGTAGGTTCGCTCATAAGCCCTCCTGCTGCCCTTTGCCAGCCGGATTGCTCAGATCGCACGGCGTCATTCCGTCCCTGTTCCCTCCAAGTCCCGTGAATTTCTACCAACATGTCAACCAGTCCTTTTCTTTTCTTTACTACCGTCTTGCTGGTCCTCCTATTCAGCATGGGCGAGGCAACGCAATCGTACGTGTCATCGAACACATCGCACATCAACTACACCACTGTCACCGGATATTTCCTTCAAGATGACCCGGCCACGGATCCGAGCACCTTTGACTACGTACGTCTGTCGACGCCTCAGCACCTGAGCGTCCGACTGTCCGTCTCCCCACGCGCTAGCCCCTTCTCACTCCCCAAACAATAATCAGACCAAGGTCAATCTTGGCCTCATAAACCGCACCTACCCCAGCGATGCAGCCTTCGACCCCACCGGCCAGAAGACGCAGTGGCAGCGCTTCGCCCACCACGTGTCGGAGCTGAACCGCAACGCGTCGGCGAACGGCACGGTGCAGTACAAGGTGCTCATCATGGGCCGCCACGGCGAGGGCGACCACAACGTCGCCGAAGCCTACTACGGCACGCCGGCGTGGGACTGCCACTGGAGCCTGCTCGACGGCAACGGCACGAGCACGTGGGCCGACGCGCGCCTCACGCAGGCCGGCGTCGACCAGGCGCTCGTCGCGCACGCGTTCTGGGCCGCCGCCCTCGGCGACCCGGCCGTCGCCATCCCCGCGCCCGAGAGCTACTACGTCTCGCCGCTCGCCAGGTGCCTGGCCACGGCGAACCTCACGTTCGGCGGCCTCGACGAGGCGAAGCTGCTGCCGGCGGACCGCCCGTTCAGGCCCGTCGTCAAGGAGCTGCTGCGCGAGTCGCTGGGCCTGCACACGTGCGACCGCCGCAGCTCCAGGACGTGGATCCGCGAGAACTACCCCGGGTGGGACATCGAGCCGGGCTTCGCCGAGGACGACGAGCTGTGGAGCGCGACGCTGCGCGAGTCGTCGACCGGTAAGCCAAAACCTCGGGACCCTTACAAGGGACCGATTTTACCCAGGGAGTAAAAAAAAAAAGAAAAGAAAAGAACGCCGACTGACCCCGTCCCAACAACGACGACGACATGACAGCGCAAATCGCCCGCCTCAAGACCCTCCTCGACGACGTCTTCGCCCACGACCCGGCGGCCACCTTCGTCTCCCTCACCAGCCACTCGGGCTCCATCCGCGCCGTCCTCGCCGCCGTCGGCCACCGCGACTTCGCCCTCCTCACCGGCGCCGTCGTCCCCGTCCTCGTCCGCGCCGAGACCCGCCCCGGCCCCGCGCCGCCGTCCGCCGTCGACCCGCCCACCACGGCGCCGACGTGCGCGGTCGATCCGACGGCGGCGGCGGCGGCGTCGAGCGGGGTTGCGTAGGTGGGAATGTTGTTGCGGGGTAGGTCATGTATTGCGTGGATGTACCTAGTTAGTTTAGCCTTTGGTTTTTTGAAATGCGGATGAAAGTTGATGGATGCAGTGTGCCTTGTCTTTTTTCTTTTTTTTTTCGAATGAGAGAGTGTCATGGCACATTCCGTAGCCTATCTGAGCAGGTAATAGGAAGCATAGTTTTTTGTGGGTATCGTACAAGATATCTATGCAGCAGAAGCTATGATTGGCATACGATGATGAATCGCAAGTCCTGAGCCGTTCGGCTGAGAAAGAAAAGGAAAAGAGAAAAAGGACAGTATACAGGCCGAAGAGAACAAAAAGAAAGCCATGCTCAGAAATCGAAATAATCCCTTCCCGTTTTAAGTTTGAACATGCAGAGCAAACCCCATCTACGACTAGACTTCTCTGCGCCCAGTAAACGCCGTTCTCTTGATGCAAGACCTTACATAGGAGGCTTTCCGTTCATCGTCATGATACCACACGCACTGCTTTCTCCGACTTTTTGGAATTTGGATACCCCGACTCAATCCAATTACACCTTGTAATCCTCTTTCTCAATCAGCCGCGGGCACCTTTGCACCTACAGCAGGTCCTACAGCAGGTCCTACGGCAGGTCCTACGGCAGGTGTGGATGAACGCCGCTTACTGTAGTCCCTCGGCACGCATTCCTCCGGCGCCACCTTCGCCTTCGCACAGCGTGAGCACGGGTGCTTTGTGTCGAGATCACACGCGCCGTGCTGCTTTACGCAGCGGACGCAGCGCAGCTTCTTGACCGAGCGCGGAGCCGACGCGCTGCCCGGACTGTCCGTCGCCTTCTTCTTCAGGGCCTTGCTGCTCGGGTTCTTGTTCTCTTTCGCGACGGAGGATGGGCGAGCGCCAGTGCCAGCCGAAAGAATCGGAACGTGAATCTTGGTCTCTGCGGATGATGTAGGCAGAGGTATGGGGGTTTTCGGAAAAGCGGGAGCGCTGATCGAGATGGGTGTCGCGGTCAGGATGGGCGAGTCGATCTTTGGAGTGGAGAGATCAGGCGAGGTGTTCTTGGAGGTGGCGAGGGAAGATGAGCCAGCCTTGGACGTGGTCACGGTAGGCGAATCATCCTCCCGTGCGAATGCGCTTGGCGGGGTGATTCTTGGCATCTGTGCTGGAGGACTGGACTTGATATGTGACGCAACCGGGAAGGAAAAGGACTGATTTGTGGCTAAGAAGCCGGTTGCAGGTGAGGGAGGCGGTGCATTGGTGGTGTTCGGCGGGCTTGTGAAGGATGGAGGCAGCCCGGCAGTCCAGTTTGGCTGCCACTGAGGATTTTCTTGCTGGGGCGGAGAGGAGGGCAGGATTGGACGCTTGTTGGTAATACTGCGGTCAACGGGAGAATCAGGCAGCTGGGCGATGGCGGCGGCGGTCCTGGCCTCATCGATGGTTTGAGCAAGTCCGGCTGCTTGGGTGGCATCGGGAAGCGGTGGGGAGATCGACGGCGGCATCATAGTTCCGGGTAGGGCATCGCGGTTGGGGCCCTCATAAAAGGCGTCGATGAGAGCTAGACCGTCTTCAAAGGAAATGTCTTGGTTGCGGCTCGGAGTCCAGCCGAAGGAGTTCGCCATGGTTGAGGTTGCTTATGGGGCCTCGGTGGAATATGGAGGTTGGCCAGGCTGAAAAGTTTATATGTCGATGTGGCTTGTGACTGATTTGCGAGCAACTGCAATCACCAAGCCACAGGGTTGAGCCGAAGGTCCCGTGGGCAGGTCATCAATCGAGCAGGCCACAGTGGTTTCTCAAACGCGTAACCGCGGCGCCCAGAAAAAGCCCGTGACGATGCGAGGTTCTTGGGTCCCAGCTACCGCACGGCAGTATCAAGGCCCAAATGGGTGGCTAGCTGACGAAGGCTGCTCAGAGAATATCGAAACAGTCCAGATCGGAAAGTTTGTGGCAGCTACTGGTAAACTGGTGCTCGACTGGAACTGCAAGCTTGTCAGCTACAGGGTTTGCATGGCTACCAAGGGAACGGTCTGGATGAGGATAACCACGGGAACGGTCTGTATGGGGAAATCTTCATCGTTTCAGCAATGCCAGCCGGCGGGTGACATGACCCGGAGCGTGTGACGTGCGGCGGAGACGCGTACAAATCACGCGTATTACGACAAACGGAACAAGGAGAGTGAGCAGCTATGAGATGGTCGAGGTCCGACGCTTCTCGGTGGCACCAAAGCTTCAATTGACGTTGACACGCACCTTTGAGTTTTGGCCAACGACATCAAGCGCGCAAAAGCGGTAAAGCCCGGATAGTCCCGATTCAACGGACAAGTGGAGACCGTTCCCATAGAATATGTCGTGTGGCTTGGCGATGATGCAGCGGAAAGCTGCAGGTGCACGTGTTCGGACGCTGACGCGCAAGTGCCGAACTCCGTGGGACCTTGGACGAGGCCAATCGTCTCAGCTGCGCGGCAGAGGGGGGTGTCATGCCACGCAGTCGGAGCAGTCGAGGGCAGAGGGGTCGGAGACGGGTACGGTGGAAGATACCAAGTGTGGCAGGCTCGTCGGGGTGGCAGGCGTTATCGACATCTCACGTCGGCTTGGCGGCCCAGAACGGCAATCACGCCAGGTGACGCCGGTGGCCGTTGCTCCTTTTCACTGCGCACTAGCTGCCGACGATCTCGTACCCTGCCTGATGTCCTCGGGCGGGACTTCGTCTCGGGTTGTTTTCACGAGGGCGCCAAAACGTTACGTTGCCTGGCTTCTGCCGCATGTACCCGGAACCACCGCCTAAGTCTTCGCTTGACGAGCCTCATTGGCACGCGGCGGGAGTCGTATTCGGAATGGGGAAGACTCGCCGGTGCCTGCCTGTCCAACCAGGGCCGCAGGATCAGGTGGGCGCGCAGAGGGTGGGAAAAAGGATGGAATTGAAAGCGGCGTCGTCGAGACGGCCAGATAAGATATACCAACCACGGCCCGTTGTGCACCAACTCCAGCATTAAAAGACACCGTCCAGCGCCAAGAAAGTATCAACAGTATCAAGGATTCCACGGCCGACCCCGCTCTACGTGGATTCTTCCGGCCATCACGTCATGATTATATGGGTATCGCGTTGCTGACAGCGCCACTGGTATCAGCCGGTGCGGCGAGCATCCTATATAGTCTCCTCATCAGCCATGCGCCCGCGCAGCCATTGCGGCAGAGGTGCTCACTTCTTGCCGGCGTCGGTCATACAGCAGCCGCAGAGGATGGACGCGGGCCAGCAGACGATGGCCATGACGACAGCGACGCCGAAACCGAGGGTCGGACCGACGACCTTGCAGTGGCAGGGATTCTGGTCGCTGGATGCGAGAGGAGCATAGTTAGCATTCATCGCGGCGCCGGTAATTTCCCCCAGAGGCTTGTTTAGGGCAGGAGACCTACGTTCCGCACTGGAAACAGAGAATGGGGAGAGGAATGCAATCCATGGCGAATACCCGCGTTCAGGAGATGCGGAAGCTGGCGACGGTAGAATTGGCAACGGGCGACCACGGCCAAGTAGGACAGAAGCTGTGGAGAGAACGAGCTGGGGCAGCGCGACGGGAGAGTGTGCGTAGAAGAGGACGCCAGGCACGTCGGAAAGCTGGGGAGCTGCGGGAGGCCGTGCACCAGTGACGTGTGAGACCTGTGCGGCCGCGCATCGAGAGGTTCTCAAAAGCTTGTTTCCTCCAGCCACTTGGGGCTCACTGCTGTGACTATTCCTAGCGTGCCATAAGCTATTCTGCGATTGCTAGTGATCGCACATGGTAGGAACGGCATGAAGGGGAACTACTGCAACGTGCCGTGCAACCTGGCTGACTAGCTCACCGGGTAACCGGCGAACGCGATACGAAAGAGCTTGCCGCGGCATCCAATTGGTTTATGACGCGGGCTGCTCTGTCACCGAGCATTCCGAGGCCACTGCATTTGGCGTATTTTGGGAAAGACACAGGGTGCCCTTTTTGATTCCCAGCGCCGTACGCCACCACAGCAGGTGTTCGCATGGTTGGCGATCAAAATGCGTGGGCCAAGCCTGTCAGGCACCCGCAAGACACAGACCCTCTGGCGCTGGCACCTTATCGATTGCTGCTGCGGGCTCAACACCGACCAAAGTTTCTCACCGACATCATCACCTTCCTCACTCCAACCACACGAGACACACTCCGCAGCAAGCTAGCTGCATAGACCTTCGCTGATAAGCACCTCCTTCACCCTCCTTCAATCGCACCGACCCTCCCCGCTCCCACCGCAGCCATGGGTGCCGACGGCAAGGCCAACATTCTCTTCGTCTGCCTGGGCAACATTTGTACGCCTTTCTGCGCTCTCTCCTCGCCCCATTCGCTGCTTTCGTGTCCTCTCTAACTGTGGTGTTTCCCCTCAGGCCGCTCCACCATGTCCGAGGGCGTCTTCCGTCACCTCGCTAAGTCATCTACACCCCACCCGCTCGTCGGCGAGGTCGACAGCTGCGGCACGGGCGCCTACCACGTCGGCGACGGACCGGACTCGCGCACCATGTCGACGCTCGAGGATCACGGCATCACCGACTACGACCACTGCGCACGCAAGTTCTCGCACCCGGAGGACTTCCACCGCTTTGACTACATCCTGGCCATGGACCGTGAGAACCTGAGCGACCTGCTGCGCCTGCGGAACAGCCACGAGAAGAAGTTGAAGGCCGATGGCCAGGATGAGAAGATTGGCAGGCTCGGCAAGGTCATGCTGTTCGGGGATTTCGGCGGCAGGAAGGGCGAGGTTGTGGACGACCCGTACTACGGTGGTAGAAACGGGTTCGAGATTGCATATAAGCAGGCGATGAGGTTCTCAGAGGGCTTGTTGAAGCATCTTGAGGCTGAGAGGAGTGCTTGAGCGGCTGAGGTTTGAACAGGCTAGAGACCCTGCCAAGACACATCGCCGATAGAGCGATGCGATGATACCCGCATAGATTTAAGCACACCAATAGACATAAAACATACGACATAGACTTGACGAATCTTACATGTTCCAACATAGACACATGAAAATGCCGTTTGGTTGCCGACAAGACATCAAGATATCGTACAGCCAGCCCTAACCTTGGGCTCCAGTTCCCCACACGCAGAACGCCATATTCTCCGAAGATAATGCCCATGATTTCAATAGAAGCCAGCAATGAAAAGTACCAACGTGAGTACGACTATCATGAAAAGGATCCACGACTTTTCGGTTTCCCCAGGACCGAGATAGGAGTCTGAGAGTTCACCTGGTCCAACGCTCCCTTTCTTCCTAACCTCTCCCTTTCCCTCTGCTAAAGACCCTTCTGCGTTGCCCTCTTTAGGCAGGTTGAGTAAAGGGAGGCCCCTAAAGCAGAAAGCAATCAGTGGTTCATTTCGCAGAACGATTATGGCTTGATCCAGAATTTCTACCGCTCAGCATCATCAACAGGCCCAAGCCTATTGAATCCTTCGTTTCCGAGACAGACATGTAGCTGAGATTGTTGGCGTCCATATGGATGGCGCCTACGGCTGAATCGACGGAAAGCTGACTGTGTTACTGGTTCAGTGCTCTGAGGATTGATGCTAGCGGAGCGAGCTTAATTAGCGGTTCCATACCTTCAAGTGCGAACGCTCCACCTGCAATCTGGCCATAGTAAATCTGGTAGACTTCGTAGAGATTCCGCTGTTGGCTGTGGGCACTCGTGCTGAATTGAGCCTCGAATTTATACGGCGGCGAATCCCGTTGCACCTCAACGGCTCGTGACTCTACATAGTCATTCAGTATCACAGATGTCGCATTGATCATGTTTGGCCGACACAAGAAACTCAGCAGTAGAGCACGCACAATGCTTGCGAGCATGATGCGTAACGGGATACCTTGTCAAGTAGGGAGCGTAGCAATTCTGTTGGAAAGATGCGTTCCTCAATCAGCATCGGTGCGGCTCGACTGACGACAGTGTGCCGATGCACGGCATCATGCCAAGGGGGATCTGTTTGCTCTCAACGACTCGTTGGCCAATGGAAATTATCGCGATCCGGTGACTGTGGCCACCGGTGACTCGGGCACAGTTGACGTATGCAGGCAAATCGCAAGCACCTCGGATCATTGCATTGAGACGACCGGGGTCTCAAAGCCAAAGCATATTGCCGCAGTCCTCGGCAAGAGCACTGAGGCAAAAGAAGTGTCGGAAGCGAAGATACACTCGAGGGCTCAACCGGCATGTCGGTAGCGTCAAGGCCGTGCAGCCACTGCGAGCAGCAGCATCACGTCAGAAGCTGGTTGCATCCGGCGTAGGGTGGCTGAGGTCGGGAAGTCGCACGCCGACGGGCTTTCTTTAGAAGCAACTAGGCTGCGGCAAAACCGTGGAACGGCGTGCATCGCTTCCAGAAACTTGACTGTTTGGTCATGGTGGCAGTTGCTGCGCACGCGGATACACCGCATCTTGATGCCAAGCTTCAATGCGCCACAGCCGCCACAGTGGGGAGAATGGCTGTGTGCGCAAATCTGCTTTGGCTGGCAGACCCTGCGCATCTCATGACGAGCGAACGGCGCACGCTGAGGTACGTGGGACTCGCCGGGCCTCGTCAGCAGCAGGGCAGTGTTGCGGTTGGCAGCAGTGCCACACTGGGATCGAGGAGCAAGCGGGCGTTGATTGGCGTCGCCAAGCTGAGCAACACGGCGCTACTCGGGCGCCCTAGGACGGGACGGGGATGCCGGCACGCTGTATAGAGATTTGAGTGCGCGTTCGTGAGGGGAAGGCGATCGAACATGGAGCCGCATGGGAGGTTCCTAGGGCGACGCGTAAATTCGCCCGTCGGCAGTGTGAGAGGTGCTAAGATGACCTCATTACGCCAGGATGGTGCTGCAAGCTCGTTGCTGGGGGAAAGAGCTGGGGGACGCACTGGCCTGTACAGCCCGCGACGAAGCCTGCAGCAGCGGCCGCCCATCCTTCGCATTGGCCGAGCCACTGGACTCAGCCCGACACAGCGAAAACATAACAACAGTCAGCCTCACCCTGTGCTCGCTGCCCTCACTTGCTTGCTCGCCGCATTCTTCCTCACCTCATCCGGTCGCGCGTCCTCGACTGTCGTTGCCCGCGGCGCTTCTCCGCGCCCCACGACGCGACCAACGTGAAACAATCAACGAGATTTTGATAAACCCTACGTCGACTCGCAACAGGCATCGGCCTCCTGCCCTCATTTCCGCGCCGGCAGCCAGAGCCAGCAGCAGATCAAGCCCAACCCACCGCGGCCGCCTGTCGTTATGTCCTACAATCGTCTCGGTAAGTCCCTGCCGATTGCACACTGCCTTACCCGCCCTACACGGCGCACGACGCTCCGAGCGGTTACTCCAGACGTAGCGCCCTCTCCAACATTCCTGCGCTCTTGGCTTCAAACGCCTGGTGCTGCGCGACTTGTGACTACGAGGAGCGACTCCTGGGCCTACGCCCGCTCCACCGCCATAGTCCACCGCCAAAGCGCCTATCTAGCTAGACTGACCGCCAACCTGCGCAGGCTCGACGGGCAACGTCCACGACGACGACGACTACTCCTACAACAACATGGATCCCCGGAGACCCCAGCGCACGCCGTCGCCCGGCAATCCATTCCACGGCTATCAGCTCGAGGACCGCCCCTATGGCAGCCCTGGCGCGCCCTTGGAGATACCCATGGGCCCTGGCCCCGGTCCTGGCACGCCAGGCGACCGCTTGGAGGCACAACCCACGGTTGGTGGACAATTCGCGCACAAGAGAGACGAACAGGTTTCAGCTAATGCTTTGCTCGCGCAGTATTCGGTGGAGAACATCCAGAACACGTACGGCCACAACGAGCAGTTCGAGTCCACCCACCAGTATTCGCCCGGAGGTTACCACGAACCCTATGCCATCGACCCGAACGCGCACCACGACGCATACTACAACGAGCCCTACCACCCCTCGCCGGGGGAGGAGCACCAGCAGTATTGGCAGGATGAGGCTGACAACCGCCCCATGCTCCAACCGGATAACGCTTACGGGCCCGATCCCATGAACCCTATGAGCCCCAGCAACGATCCGCAAGAATACTTCGATGCGCCGAAGCCCACGCCGAGCCCTGCGCCAATTAGGCGGTGGAAGACGGTTAAGGAGGTGCAGCTGTTCAACGGCAATCTCGTCCTCGACTGCCCTATTCCTCCCCGACTCCTCAACCAGGTTCCTCACGCCCAGCCGCCTGAGCGCGACGAGTTCACGCACATGAGATACTCGGCTGCCACTTGCGATCCGGCCGATTTCTACAGTGACCGTTTTACCCTGCGCCAGCGCTTGTTCGCAAAGCCCCGCCACACGGAGCTGTTCATTGCGGTTACCATGTACAATGAAGAAGACGAGCTTTTTGCGCGGACCATGAGTGGTGTAATCAAAAACATCGAATACATGTGCTCGCGGACGAACAGTAAGACTTGGGGCAAGGATGCGTGGAAGAAGATTGTAGTGTGTGTTGTCAGCGATGGTCGTGGTAAGATCAACCCGAGGACAAGAGCTGTGTTGGCCGGTATGGGTGTATACCAGGACGGCATTGCCAAGCAACAGGTCAACGGCAAAGAGGTTACGGCACACATTTACGAGGTAGGCGATGCCGAGAAACAGGGTTTGGGGTTAATGCTGACAATTTGCAGTACACTTCTCAAATGACCATGGAGATCAAGAAGGGCGTCGTGAACGTCAAGAAGGGAACTGTGCCGATTCAGATGCTCTTCTGTCTTAAGGAAAAGAACCAGAAGAAAATCAACTCGCACAGATGGTTCTTCCAGGGCTTCGGTGCCATCCTCGACCCCAACATTTGCGTCCTCATTGACGCTGGAACGAAACCCGGAAAGGACTCGATTTATCAGCTCTGGAAGGCCTTTGATCTCGAGCCAATGTGCGCCGGCGCTTGCGGTGAGATCAAGGCCATGTTGGTACACGGCAAGAAGCTGCTCAACCCCCTGGTTGCGACTCAGAACTTCGAGTACAAGATGAGCAACATCTTGGACAAGCCCCTCGAGTCAGCCTTCGGATTCATTTCGGTTCTTCCCGGTGCCTTTTCTGCATACCGCTACGTTGCGTTGCAGAACGACAAGACCGGACAGGGCCCTCTGGAGAAGTACTTCGCGGGTGAGAAGATGCACGGTGCCAACGCCGGTATCTTCACCGCCAACATGTACCTTGCCGAAGATCGTATCTTGTGTTTCGAGCTCGTGGCGAAACGCAACTGCCATTGGATCCTGCAGTACGTCAAGTCGGCCACGGGTGAGACGGATGTTCCGGTTGAGATGGCCGACTTCATTCTCCAGCGTCGTCGTTGGCTCAACGGTAGTTTCTTCGCTGCCGTCTACGCTCTTGCACACTCGCATCAAATCTTCAGGAGCGACCATTCGTTCATCCGCAAACTGATGTTCCTGATTGAGTTCGCCTACCAGTCCATCAACATGATCTTCGCCTGGTTCGCTCTCGGTAACTTCTTCCTGGTCTTCCGCATCCTCACCTCGTCCCTGGGCAACGATGAGTTCCTGGGCACGGTTGGCAGCATTCTCGCATCTGTCTTCGAATGGGCATACATCGCAACAGTCGTTACCTGTTTCGTCCTGGCTCTTGGTAACCGACCCCAAGGTTCGAACAAGTTCTACATGACGATGGTGTACTTCTGGGTGCTCATCATGGCATATTTGATGTTTGCGTCCATTTACATCACCGTCATTTCGGTCAAGTCAGAGCTCGCAGACGGCTTCTCGGTCTCGGACTTGTTCCAGAACACGCTGTTCTTCACGCTCATCGTCTCCATGGCCTCGACGTACCTGCTGTACTTCGTTGCGTCGTTCTTGTTCCTGGACCCCTGGCACATGTTCACGTCGTTCATTCAGTACCTGCTGCTGACGCCGACTTACATCAACATCCTCAACGTGTACGCTTTCTGTAACACGCACGACATCACGTGGGGTACCAAGGGTGACGTGAAGCCCGAGAAGCTGCCTTCGGTCACGACGAAGCCTGGTGGCAAGGTCGACGTGTCTGCACCCACGGACGACGCCGATCTGAACACGCAGTACGAGTCGGAGCTGCGTGTATTTTCTACCAAGTACGTGGAGCCGAAGAAGGACCCTTCGCCGGAAGACAAGCAAGAAGACTACTACAAGGGATTCCGTTCTTCGGTCGTGCTCTTCTGGATGTTCTGCAACTTGGCGCTGTGCGCCGTCGTACTTGTTGCAGCCGGCGTTGATGTCTCGGTTGGAGACGACGAGCTCTCGGCAGCGAAGTCGCAGCGTGCCAAGATTTACATGAGTGTGGTTCTCTGGAGTGTGGCTGGTCTCAGTGCATTCAGATTCACGGGCGCTATATGGTTCCTGATTGTTCGGATGGTAAGTCCTCAAGAACGGCTCGTATGTCATGTTCATGTTGCTAATCAACAACTAGTTCCGCGGTGTGTAAGCATACCAACGAAGAAGCCAACATCCGGGCATTCCGCTATTTTGATGCGGATTGCCGCTTTCTCGCACTTCTGCCTTGTGTTTTCATCTCTCTTCTACTTCCGTGTTACGAATTTCGAAAGACAAAGACGCCTCTTTGGATGCTGGATTCTTCCTCATGACCACGGTGTCGAAAAGGTTGGATTAGTGGTTTTCTTTGGTTTTCTGCATTATGATCGATGGATTTTCTCATACCCCTTATGTAGCATATGTCAGAGCAAATGGATACGGACGTCCTCGAACATGGCGCCGGGGGATTCTTTTTACAAGGGAACGAGGTCTTATGCAAGCTTCCAGCGAGGGTGTTTTGTAGAGAGTGACTTATTTCTTTCCCCTGCTACCTATATCCACTTTGCGATGTGCGATGGGATCTGATCTGGATCTTGGAGATCATGGATCTGAGCCACGTGTTTCACTCATGATTCGACCCCGCCATTCCCGCAGCGCCTCCACGCCGGATCCGGACAACCGCGGCGAATCAATACGTCCATTCGGCCTCTCGCTCGAAATAAAAGCTCCTCCGAAGACCACACCCTTCTCTTCTCTGGAGTCTCTCGATTGGTCGAAGCATTCCGTACGGCATCGGCCGCTAGCCTGTAACGAACCGTTTACCCGGCCGGGCCTCGGCAAGATACGTCTTTTGAAGCAGTCGTTTGCAAGGGCGGCTTCGCAGCATGCTAACGACAGCTTCTGATGCGGGAGTTGCTCCGTGGCTGGCCGTATGAACGACGCAGTAGCGTCACATTCGCTAAGCTGCCTGTTCCCCTCGTCCCCAATCGCCAACAGGGACTTTCAACCAGCAGGTGGAAGAAGGGACGGACGAAGCTACGCTAACGGCAGTTCGTACGCGCGGGGGGACCTTGGATCTGCAATGTCTTGTACGTACGGATGGGTACGTGTCGGTTCTTTTCGGAGCAATGACAGCCGCTCCGCCTCTTCGTTGGTGAAATACTGGGGTGTTTGGAAGTGATGAGGCAGGAAGCAACGCGCTCCATGTCATTATAGATGACACCCGGGCCCTCCCCGACACGTCGTCAAATTGCTGGCTCTTCTATCCCGCTTTTCATCTCCTTACTCCTCTCGCATCTCGATTTCGCTCTCCCTCCCGGATCCGGTCACTGCTCTCCTCCTTCCCGCTACGTCACTGCCACTACTAGCGCCTTTCCTCCCCATCGGCCTCTCCGCCCCATACCAAAAAGCACAAGTCGGGGGGAAAGGAAAAAAAAAAAAGAGAGAAGAGAAGGGACTAAAAAAGTAGTAGGACAAGGGACAACAACAACCAAAAAAACCATGGCCGACCTCGCGGGCAAAACCATCGCCGTCACAGGCGCAGCCTCAGGCATCGGCCTAGCCATCGCCACGCGCCTCGCGCAGCTGGGCGCCAACGTCTCGCTCGCCGACGCCGACGAAGCCCGCGTCCTCGGCCCCGCGCTGGCCGCGGTCGAGGCGGCCGCACGCGACGCGGGGCACGCCGACACGCAATTCGTCGCGCGCCGCGTCGACGTGCGCAGCACGGCCGACGTCGACGCGTGGATGGCGGCGACGACGCGGCGCCTCGGCGGCGCCATCCACGGCGCCGCGAACTTTGCTGGTGTTGCTGGTCGCGACATGAACGCGCGCGGCGTGGCGGACGTCGGCGACGAGGACTGGGAGTACGTCCTGGGCGTGAATTTGACGGGCGTCATGAAGTGCATGCGCGCGGAGGTGAGGGCGTTTGCTCGCGGCGAGGGTGGCGGCGGTGGTGGTGGCGGGGCGATTGTGAATTGCAGCAGCGTGCAGGGCGTGCTGGGCGTGGCGATGAGGGATGCGTACACGGCGAGCAAGCACGGGGTGGTCGGGTTGAGCAGGAGCGCGGCCAGGGAGCTGGGGAGGAGGAGGGAGGGCCCGATTAGGGTTAATGTGGTTTGTCCGTGAGTTTTTGGACTCGTTTTCAAGGGTTGTTTTATTTGTCGTCTCGAAGATGTTCAAAAGAAATTGGGTGTTGGTGGTACGGGCAAGCTGAAGAGGGATGAGAAGCTGAGCAAGAGAGTGATACCTCAGGTGT